>CAUYRH010106345.1:0-61398 GCA_963574655.1 Perodicticus potto
GTACAGTGTGCAGGCTTCCCATACAATCGGAGATATTTTTATCAACCTGATTAATGTAACATTCATGATATTTTCTCATTTACTATGTGAAAACAATTTTGATCCGTATTTAGAAGATTTCTCCTGACCCTTCACATATGCATCACAAGTGTGATCTCACCAGGGTGGTTTTAATTTGTATTTCTCTAATACTTAGGGATGATGAGCATTTTTTTAAGTGTTTACTGGCCATTCATCTGTCATCTTTAGAGAAAAAAATTCTATTCATCTCTCTTCCCCATTGATGTGTGGGATTGTTGCTTTTTTCCTTGTAGATTAATTGAAGTTCTGTATAGATCCTGGTTATTAAAATTTTGTCAGATTCAAAATGTGCAAATATCCTTTCCCATTGGGTAGGTTGTCTATTTGCTTTGTTTGTTGTCTCCTTGGCTGTACAGAAGCTTTTCAGTTTAATTAAGTCCCATTTGTTTATTGTTGCAGTTGTTGCTATTGCCATGGCAGTCTTCCTCATAAAGTCTTTCCCCAGGCCAATATAGTCCAGTGTTTTTCCAATTCTTTCCTTGAGGATTTTTAACATCTTGTGACTTAAATTTAAGTCCTTTATCCATCTTGAATCAATTTTTGTGAGTGGAGAAAGGTGCACATCCAGTTTCAGTCTTTTACATATGGATATCCAATTCTCCCAGCACCATTTATTGAATAGGGAGTCTTTCCCCCAGTGAATACTCTTGTTTGGTTTATCGAAGATTCAATGGCTTTAACTTGTTGATTTCATTTCCAGGTTTTCCAAGTATCTATGTCTGTATTTTTGTGCCAATACCATGCTGTCTTGACCACTATGGACTTGTAATACAGCCTAAAATCTGGTATGGTGATACACCCAGCTTGATACCCCCAGCTTTGTTTTTATTACTAAGAACTGCCTTCACTATATGGGTTTTTTTCTGGTTCTGTACAAAGCACAGAATCATTTTTCCAGGTCTTGAAAGTAGGATGTTGGTATTTTAATAGGGATAGAGTTGTATCAGTAAATTGCTCTGGAAGTATAAACATTTTAACAATGTTGATTCTTCCCAGCCATGAGCATGGTATGTTCTTCCATTTGCTAAAGTCCTCTGCTATTTCCTTTCTTAAGGTTTCATAATTTTCTTTATAGAGATCTTTCACTTCTTTTGTTAGGTATATTCTTAAGTATTTCATTTTCTTTGGGTCTATGGTGAAGGGAATTGTGTCCTTGATTAACCTCTCATCTTGTCTGTTGTTGGCATATACAAAGGCAACTGACTGTGGACATCGATTTTATATCCTGAGACATTACTGTATTTTTTGATGACTTCCAAGAGTCTTATATTTGAGTCTTTGGGGTTCTCTAAGTATAAGATCATATCATCAGCAAAACGGGAGAGTTCGACTTCCTCTGCACCCATCTGGATGTCCGTTATTTTCTTGTCTTGTCTAATTGTATTGGCTAGAACTTCCAGCACTATGTTGACTAGCAATGGTGACAGAGGACAACCTTGTTTGGTTCCAGTTCTAAGAGGAAGGAATTAAAATGTTTTAAGAAACAATTAGGATGTACTTGAAATGTGAAAAATCAAAAGTGCCAGGAAAAATAGATGATATAAATGTGAACCAAATGGAAACTCTGGATCAAAAATATACAATTATTGAAGTAAAAACAAAACAGAATGAAATATCTCAATATCTAGTTTCAAAAATGGAATAGACTAAATAGAGGAAGAAATCAGTGAACATGAAGATAAATTAATTGAAATTACCTGATCTGAACAACACAGAGGAGACACACACACACACACAGACACATATACAGACAGACAGACACACACAGAGACAAACACACACCCTTGAACGGACCCTGTAGGTGTTTCAGGACTCTGTCTGCATAAATATCACCCACATGTCATCCAAGTCCTGGCAGATGAAGAAAAAGAAAGACAGCAGGGATAAAAACCTACCCAATAAAATAAAAATTGCAAAATGTTCAAATTTGTCTAAGACATAGATATAAGAAGGAGAGGGAATTCCAAACAAAGAAAACCGAGGAGACACACTCCCAGACGCACCATAATCCAACTTCTGGAGTTCAGTGAAAGTCCAGGCTCTTATTCTTAACTACTGCAGTGCCCTGCTTCTTCTTTCAAGAATATTATTTAAATCAAATTGTATACACAGTCCTTTGTGGATTAGCCTTACGCACTTAATACAATTTCCAGAAGATGCATCCAAATTTTAGCAAGTGTCAATAGTCTGTTCCTTTCCACACTGAGTGGTAATTCCATTGTATGGATGTCTGTACCACAGTTGTTTTTTTTTTAACTATTCACTCTTTGAACGACATCTGGGTTGTTTCCAATTTTTGCCTCATTTGATGAAGCTACCATGAACATTCATTATACAGGCTTGTATGTGAATAAATGTTTTCATTTTAGGGAGATAAATGCCCAGAGTATAACTGTTGTTTGTCTGGTAGTTGTGCGTTTGTACATTCGGCTTAATGAGAAACTGCCCAGCTTTTTTTCCAAAGTGGCTGTGCTGTTTAAGTTCCCCGCAACAAAGGTTCCGTGATCCAGTTTTTCTTGCGTTCTTATCAATATTGGTTGTTATCACTGCTTCTTATTTTAACCTCTCTGATGTATGTAGCGATACCCCATTTTGTTTTGATTTGCATTTATGAAGTAGCTAATGACATTAATCACTTCTACATTAAACACTTACCATGCACAGATCCTCTACAGTGAAATGTCCCTTTAATATCTCTTGTCCATCTTCTGATTGAACTGTATTGTTGTTTTACATTGAGTTTTGAGGGTTCTTTATATGTTATAAATTCTAGTCCTTTGTCAGTTATATGGCTTGCAAATATTTTCTGCCAGATTGTAGCTTGTCATTAAAAACTGTAACAGACTTCCTCATGGAGTAAAATTTTTTAATTTGGATGGTCTAATGTATTAATTTTTACTTTTATGAATTGTGATTTATAGTCAGATGAAGGGGCTATTTACCCAGATGTCTGTCCTGAAAATTTCTTCCTTTTTTTAAAAAACAGTTTTATTTGTAGTTTTATATTTTTTAATTAATGTCAATAATTGAAAAAGGCTTCCACCACAACCTGTATTTGTACCATTGTCAAATATCACGTGGGCATATCTGCGTCTTTCCTGAGTTTCCTATTCTCATCCATTGATCAATATGTTCATACTTCTCCCAACTCCATATCATCAGGATATTTTAGCTCCTCAATCTTGAATTAGGGTAGACTCAGGCCCCCTTCTTCATTTTCATTTTTTCAAATGTTGCATCTATATTAACTCTTTTGTATTTCAATATAAGTTTTAGAATAGATTTGTCTGTATTTTCTGAAAGACAACTTGCTGTGACTTTGACAGAAGTTGTATTAAATCTGTAATAGAGTCCAGGTGTGAACTGTGTGACTGCACTCACATCACAGCATGGATCCCAGCACACCTCTGCCACCCTGAGACAGCAAAGCCAACCCTTCCTTCCCCTCCCCCCTTCCTTCCCCTCCCCCCTTCCTTCCCCTCCCCCCTTCCTTCCCCTCCCCCCTTCCTTCCCCTCCCCACCTTCCTTCCCCTCCCCCTTCCTCCTTCCATTTCTTTCTCTTCTTCCCCCTCCCCTCCTCCTCCTCAGCCTACAGAATATGAAGACAAAGGTGAAGTTCCTTATGATGACCCACTTCCACTTCATGATGACTAAATATATTTTCTTTCCCTAAGATTTGCTTAGTAACATTTTTTTTCTTGCTTACTTTGCCATAAGAATACAGTATATAATGCATGCAACATCCAAAATATATATTAATCAGCTGCTTATGTCATTGGTTGGGCTTCCAGTCAACAGTAAATTATTAGTAGTTTAATTGTTTGAGGAGTCAAAATTATGCATGGATTCTTCACTGCCCTAGGATCAGAACGTCTAATCTGGTTGCATCCTTCATCCCACTCACAGCTCATGGCTTGTGTGTAGGCTGTTTGGGGGAATGGCCTGGGATGCTCTGTCTACTACAACTTGTTCAGAAAAAGGTAAGTGATCCATTTCTGGAGAATGACATGTGAAGGCATGTTAACAACTCCCAAGAAGTAACTTTCTCTGCTATTGAAAGAGAGACACTTGAGGAAATTTTCTTGCTATTATGCAAGCTCTGAAAGCGAGGAATATCACAGAGATTTTCCCATAACAAGGAGAACCTGAACTGAAGGGAACCCGACACACAGATCCAGGAGCAGGGCGAGCTAAAATCACACCAGGTCAGTATTATTTTCCCCATTGGACAGAGAAAGAAATAGTCATAATTTGCCTAAAATCGAGGCGACAAAGCTAAGATTGCAAAGTACCTTTCCAAATCCTAAACCCATGCTTTTTCAATTCCGTTATGTTATAATTACATCATTTTTTTCAAGTTGATAAATAGTGAAAACAAATTTAAGAGAATATGTTGAGAATTCCACAATCATCCAATGATATTTTGGGATTTCAAAGCCAGGGTAGTATAGCCGTTTTTTTTCTAACTATATGATTCTTCAAGGAGGGCATACAAGTCACAGGGAAATTTTTTAGAAAAAAAACATTTGAGGTATCTCATTTTCTTATAAAAAAGATATTTTAAACCTCAAAATTTATAGGTGATGAATGTTTTGGCTACATCCCAGGTGATAACACTTATCACTATCATACAGGAATAAGTTAGATAAGGCACATTCTGAGAAACTGTCCAGAATCTATACTCATAACAGTCCTTCATTTTGTTACTATTAAAATAGATTTTACTTTGTTTGGCAAACGTACAAATATATCCTTCAATAAAGACAGATCCGTCTGTTGTCTCCTATGCTTTCAAATGCTTAGTCATGGGATTCTGAAGGGTCTGAACTTCGCATGTTTATTCCCTAATGTTTTCACAAATTTCACCATATAATACACATTTACAAAACACAGTTATTGGCTGTACCAGGAAGCCTTGCTTCACCTTGAAAAAAGAAAATAAAAAATATATTTTTCTATGATTAAATCCAGTTAGTTAAACGTTATAGTTTGAAGGAAATTATTTCACCTTGCCTCCCCAACATCACTTTACCACACTTCAATTCAGAGGCAGCAGTGCTTCAACAGAAGGAATGATCATGTTATATTTTGGTAAAGATTCTGGGTCATCGTATGTAAATAGGGCACATGAAGGTTACTTAACCTCTGGTGTTCATTCAAAAATTACCAGGCGTGCAGAAGAGCCAGAAAGCGTGACTCAGAGAGAGGAAGGAAGGAAGCCGGACGGCACCAACACAGATGGTGAAATTCAGAGACAGAGACATTAAAAGGTTATTGTAATTGTATCCCACATACCGAGAAGCTAAGTGGAGATACAGAAGACATTAAAAAACCAAAACTGAACATATATCTAGAAAAATAACAGTGTTTGAAAGAAAAATACAGTGGCCGGGACTGCTAGTAGATTGGACAGGTCAGACAAAAAGATTAGTGACTAGGAAGACAGAAAAAAGACACCAGTTAAAGTAAAATAAAAAGATAAAGTATGCTGAAAAATTGAAATTAGCACCTGTGAGCCATAGGCAAACTGTGAGTGGCTTGATAGATACATAATTGGTGCTCCTGAAAGGGAGAATAGAAAAATATTTGAATAATTGGTGACTGAATGTTTCTAAATTTGATGACAACTATGTGTCCACAGATCTAAGAAATTCAATGAAATTTTTAAGGAAATTATACTGAGACTTGTTATAATCAAATTGCTCTAAGCCTGTGAGAACATCATCTTAAAAAACAGAGGGAAAAAATGATCCTTTAGAAACAGAAATAAAGATGACAACATGTTTCTTGTTAGAAGAGAGAAGTGAAGTGAAGTAAGAGAGAAGAGAGTGAAGCGGCTTCCTTAGAGAGGGAAATAAAACACTGCCAACCTAAAATTCTATACGCAGAAAAATACACTACAGTCCTTGAAAGAGAGGAAAGAGAAAAATAGAATATTTGAGAGCACACGAGTTTTCTTAAACAAACATTCCTTGTTTTTTTTTTTTTGTTTTTTGTTTTTTTTTAAGCCTTTTGTTGATTGCCAGAGATCTAGAAAGGTTAAAATTGATTTTATGGGACATTTTTCTTTTTGCTTTTAGAGACAGGCAGATTGTCCCTCTATAAAAGCAAAAAGAAAAATGTCCCATAAAATATCCTTACTCCATGACAGGAGTGAAGATATATTTATACTATATTATCTACATAGAATATCTGATTTCTAAAAGCTATTATAATAACTAAATGTACATTTGAAATAATAAAATAACCTTTAAAATAGATTGCTCAGGGAGAGAAAAAGCTTCTTTCTTAAGCTTTCATATGTGCTGTGAATACTGTACATATGTATAAAAGGGCAACTTGTGGTCGTCTTGGCGTTAAAAAAAGCTTTACTGGAATGAAGCCTGGTTTGGGATGAAACTTTTGCTCTTAAGTTAGATTTTCCTACTAATGTGTGTGTGTGTGTGTATTTGTCTGTGTTCCTATTGTTTGACATCCAAATTTCCCATAGATTGGTGAGTTCTTTTCTTTTTAGTGCCGAGCAGACCTTTTTATAGAACTTGCAGATTCATACTTTACTAATGGTGGAAGAGATCATTAAAAATACACAGAAATTTTGCATAGGAGATTCAAAAAATTGTGACTTTTCCTCATTGGCAGAGTCAGAACTAATGTGTGACTTTGAACGTGGGAATGTGGGACTTTATGGAGGTAATCTGTCATCCTTCTCTTCACTTTGCACATACAATATAATTTCAATTACATTGAAATCCTTGGCCCTGTAGCAGCAGAGTTCAGAATTTGAGAAAACAAAGTCTTTTTATAAGACTTCTAAATTTCTAATTTCTTGCTGTAGGTTTTAATGTGTTTCCAAAGAGATTTGTGCTTTACAGAACCACAGTGTTTGACCTGAATAATGCCCTTGTTCCCTCCACCCCTTGCCCTGACCGTCTTACATGACTTTAGAAGTGCCCTTAAATTTCAGGACAGGTGGTGCCTCTTTCCTCAGGAGACCGTGGGCACCAGACGGCTGCTGAGAGGTGAGAACACCAGGGCAGAGGTTTTGCACCTGACTTTGGGAACCTGTGGTAAATGTCTGTCTTAAAAGTCTACAGAGATTTATTTATCCTTTCAAAGTATTTGCCCTTGAACTAGTCTGGGCTTCTCTGATGTTGTCAGCTTTCCCAGGACAAATGTAGCACAATTATTCCAGATTTGGAGAAAAGTCTTACTGTTTTTAATTAATCAAGGGCAAATATGCCCTTGTTTTGAAGAAACTAATGATTAATGTCACTTATTCCCTCTGCTCAATTAAAATCAAGTAGGAGCCGAGGTTAAAGAGGAAGGCATTGCCTCCCCGTCAGACAAATGAGAATTAGGATTACTGCACACTGCCTGCTGGTTACATTGAATCCTTTGGGGAGAGATGCTTTTGTATACTCCCCTAAAGGAAGCTTCTCTCTTCATACTGGTCTGGGAGGGGATTGACCCTGCTGGATCATCAGAATCCCTTGGAGAGGAAGGTCCACGTGTCCAGATCCCACAAAGTAAGATTCTAATAATTCTAAAGTCTGAGGAGTGGCCCCCAAGCCCAATAAAAACACACTCAGAGATGAGGAATTTCAATCAGGCTGAGAACTACTGAAACCAGGGTTTACCGAAAGAGGCACTTAATTATCTAATAATTCTAGTGAAATGAGTCAGAAAAATATTTGAATTCTAGCTTATTCATTTCTTCCATAAATATGGAATACTCTGTAAGTAGCAGCTTGAATGTGTGGCTGATGATAGAGTCTGGTTGTGCAAGGACAGCACAGACCTTGCCCCTGACTCATGGGTGGGGGTGTTTGGCAATGCTAAGGCAGCAGCTTAATTGTGTATAGACATAATGATGTTCATCTGATAGGATTGTGTGGGGATTAAGTAGTGTGATATGTACAAAATGCCTGGCGTAAAAAGGAGCTCGTCGACTTGCAGCCCCTTCCATCTGTGTGCACACACACCATCAATGCTTCTGTTCTGCTCACACAGCCACCTGTGCAAATCATTAGAATCAGTTACCAGAGCGGGCTCAATTTAACAGGTGGACTACATGTTAATTAGGAAACCATAAAGCTAGCCATGTAGAGACTCAAGCTATAGTTCTAGCTTGGGCACACACAATGATAATATCAACTTCTTAAATACAAATTCAGTGAAAGGCATTTCATATATATTTTCTTTATTATCAAATCATCCTCTTAAGTTAGATATTATACTGCTATGATGGAACTGAATCTCAGAGACTCTGGCTAACTTGTCTCAGGTCACGCACCTTGTAAAAGGGAAAATTGGATCCAAAATTAGTTTTCTAAAACTCTAGAGTCTGTGCTCACTGACAATACCATGCTGCCTTCAAGTTATGAGGTACTGAGGAGTGATTTTCCCTCTATGCCTTGGTTCCCAGCCGCCAAATCAGAAACTTATCTGCCTAACAAATATCTGTCCCATATCTGTAAAGCTCAGTGTGAAGCACATTACAGCTTTTATGTAAGGGATTTTTTTTTTAATGGAATGCCTACTTTGTAAATATTATTCTTCTAACAGGCCGTGATCACCTAATGATAGTTGTATCTATAATTTGAAAGTACACGATTTTATAAATCTCATTCATTTATTCATTCATTCAAATGTTATTGAGTGCTCCTGTCTCCGACCCAGTATGAGGTGCCCTAAAATGCTTACAAGGAGTCGTTCTCAATTACATATTTACCTCTGCAATGAAGCTGTCAGGGATGAGCAGCTTAACCTTGTATGGGTGGGAATCAGCTCTCTTTAATCCGGTGGTGCTGATTTCTTAGGAAACAGTAAATCTGAGGCAAATAAACTCCTTCAGGCTTGTAAGCCCTGTGCTTACGTCTAGTAAATTCTGAGCATCAGCATGACCAGGGATCTCACAGTAAGCAGGAAACTCACTCTTGAAATATCAAGTTACACTCTCTCTTCTCTTCCTTCCCCCGCATGTCTCTCTCTCCCCTTCTCCCTCCCTTCTCTCCCTTCTCACTCTCCTTCCCCTTAATGTTGCTTTGCAGCTTCCCTGCTAATAAAGACCTTTCGTACAAAAAAAAAAAAAAAGAAATATCAAGTTACAACCCCCACCCCTCAAAAGAACCTTTAAAAACCTGAGCAACATGAGTATTAAACAGTCGATATGTTATGAAAAAAATCACAGGAAAGTATAGCAGCATTAAAGGCGAGAGAGAAAGGCTCTGGGTGGCCTCTCTGCGTGTCCTGTGCACGTCTTGGTGGCGTCTGTGTCCTCCTGAGCACGTCACTCTGAGGCCTGTGGCTGGAGCAGAATCTGCCACAGGGGCCTGGGTGAGCTGGAGCCTAACTGGGGAAAAACCTCCCTTTGACCATCTGAGGATTCAGAAGAAGGCTGATGAAAAAAAGAAAAATAATATTAAGATAATCCCCTTTGAATGAGTAATATTTCGTGGGGCCAGATATGGTGTATGTTTTAAGACAGTGTTCCACACTTCATGCTGAATGCTAAAATAACCTAACACATTTCTTATAGTGAACTTTCCTTCTTTAGGCTTTAACATGGAAATGCATGATGCCTCTAATTTGAAGACAATGTGGGGAACATCATATTGCTGTTGTATTGTTACGAATGGGGCTGTGGATTTGGAGTGGTCAACCTGCTTCTTGTCCATGTGCTGTAGGCAGGAGCTGGGCAGATTAGGGGGGTCACTTACCCTCTTTGATTTCACATTCCTATTCCAGCAAATCAGGTTAGACCAGATCCGCCCCACACCTTGTGTCTAGAGGCTTGTGGGTGAAATAACGATGATCCTTGCACTGTTTTCGACATTTTCAGAGGCCTAAGTGACATTCCTGGTGCAGCAAGATGGAAACAAGGAGAAGTAACCTACAAACTCATGTTTGCTTTTACCTAGAATTCTTTTATCTCCATGTGAAGAGAACTCTGTCGGGCGTCTTCTGCATAGCAAGCACTTTTTACATACACTGCACTGAATTCTCGTGAGAGTCATCAGCTCCAAAATAAGGAGTTGAAGTGACTCACTACAGGTGGGTGCCCAGGCAGGTGCACCATGCCCTTGGCAGAGGCCTCAGGGTCTGACTGGGAGGAGCAGGTGCTGAGCCCTCCTGAGTTTAACTCCTGAGCCAGATCTGGCTCCAGGGCCATTTTCACCTCTAAGAGGAAACTCTAGTTGGCATGCGTACAGGGGGACATACAGTTTGGGTGCAATTTACTATGTTAAATGATTTTAAATTGCACACGAGCTTTATGTCCACTCTACACACACACACACATTATTTTTTAATTGTAAGTGCAAACATATTTCTTGCCAGATGAAGACGGTCTGCCCGCTTGTCACCGCCAATATGCAGAGATGGGGATAAGTTGACCAAACTTTGTCAGAAGGCCAGCAATTTTGGAGAACAGTGAGAGCACCCTCTCCAAGACTGTTCTGTTTTGCCATTTCCAAAATCATACTTCTATAAATAGAAGTTAAAAGCAAGAACCGTACTAACCCTTATCTTAAACCACTTATCTTAAACAAGAGTAATTGCTGTAACCCATGACCCGTATTAAAACATAATTGACATAACCAATGACCCAAAACAATATTCCAGTTCAACAGCTAATCTCCTAACTCAATTGCCCTAAACTACTCAAGATATACATTTTTAGGTTAAAGCTGAGTTTACAAAACAGCAAAAAAATGGGAGACATGAGGTGAAGGTCACATAGAGGTGAAGGTCACATAGGACCCAAATTGGCCAGACCAGCTGTGCGATGTCGGCCCTGGACTGACTGACTCCACCCTGTTCTCACCACAGGAGCCCTCGTATTGCTGTGACTTCATATATTCAGTTTGCTTCATAAGTAAAGTTGGTTGTGCCCTGGGGAGTCCTTGGGTGTGAGGGAATAACAGGTTCTTAGGGGCGATGAGGTCACATCATCTGAACTGTGAGGTGTCTAAGGTCCTGTCTGCCTCTGAAATCCTAAAATTCTGTGACTCTGTTGAAAATTAGTCAGCAATGAATTTGTTTTCTCATTCATAGTAGATCCTGATTTTTTTTTTCTTTGCTATCCTTCCTTCTGGGATTCAACTTATGGACTGTGATGCTTTAGAAGTTACTAATTTAACTGACAACTAGTAGTATAACCTTGAAATACATCTTAGAAAATATTAAGCAAATCATTTCCCAATAAAGTATATTTTATCAAGTAGTTCTTTCTTCAAAGGGGTGAAAAAAGAAGAAAAGAAAATCACTGCAGCCCCAGATGCTGAAGGTTGCCAGTGTTTAACTCTGAGAGGGTGGCCCCTCTAATTTACCACTTCAGAGACGTGTCGAGTTACACGGAAGTTAGGTTCTTTTTGTCTTACTCTGAAGTGCTTTTAACTTCAGTGATGGTGTAGATCAAGTGTCCTCAAACTTTTTAAACAGGGGGCCAATTCACTGTCCCTCAGACCATTGGAGGGCCGGACTATAGTTTAAAAAAGAAAACTATGAACAAATTCCTATGCACACTGCACATATCTTATTTTGAAGTAAAAAACAGGAACAAATACAATTCACATCAAAGCATGTGGCCCGCGGGCCGTAGTTTGAGGACCCCTGGTTTAGATTGAAACTGAGCTTTAGGGAGCCCAGTAACCTATTGGAACATCAGATTTCCTTGAGAAAATAACATTTTAAAAAAGTGATTAAAACGTAAAAATGCTTCCTTTTTTTTCCTTGTAGAGGGCAAGAAAGGGATGGGGATTTCCTTGTATTCCGTGAATTGATTTTAATTTGTGAGCTTGCTTTCTAAGACTTGGAAGTGGAGACCATCCTGCAGGGGGCAGGATGCTGCTGGCACAACAGTGAAACTCAGCTTGGACATGGGAGCCACACAGGGCTCAGGGCACAGGAAATTATATTATATTATAATGAGGTTTCACTCACCTTTGTATTGTCTCTCAGAGGCTGCAACTGAGAGTTCCCAAAACACAGGAGTGGATGAGTCTGTACTCTAATTATTCATCTTCCCTTAAGGACCCCAGGTAACACTTTCCAGAAACATAGAAGGACACATACATAGAAACATGTGTGTGCTTGAAACCGTGATTTGAAGGGGCCAGAAACACTCTCCATCATAGCTGAGGAGGAGTCTCTGGGTCTGGGCTTGAAACCAGGACACCAAGGCAGGCCTTTGGGTCAGGGCAATCAGCGAGAGACTTCGTAGAGACCTGGAAGAGACCAAGTGGCTTTTCATTTCAGTGAAACTTGGGGATTGGCAAAATTAAAGAGTGGGAGCATTTGCATTTCAGGAGCCAGCTGCCAGAACAGGAGGCAGCACCCCTGAGCTTTCCAAGTTCACGTTGGAGAGGGGAGCCTTGTGAAGCAGGCTTGCTCGCTTTGGTCAGAAGGCCAGAGAATTTCTCTCATTCTTAACGAGCACCTGAGAGCTAGCTGAAGTCCTCGGTCAGCCTGCTCCCCAGCACCTGCCCCGGGAGGCAGGCCCTCTTCCTCAGCCGCCTGCCCTTCCTGTCCTCACACCTATGCCCAGTACCTGGGACGGGCCTGCAAATGCCCCTCTGGGACCTTCACTCCTAGTCTCTGCTCTTCTAGTCTTGTTTGGAAGTGAGAAAAAGACACAGTAACCTTCGGGGACTCAACGTCCTGTGCTTTTCTATGAGCATGTATATCTCAAACTGAGAAGCTTTAAAATAATGTAACCTGAGATAAGATTGGGGTAGAGTGGGACTCGGGGTATTTGTGAGCATTTACCTAGAATCTCTATGGACTGGGGCAGTAATTGTTTTTAAATGAAGAAGTCTTTGACAGCAATATACTTTTTAAAAATGCCCAAAGGATATCCCTTGCCTTCTCTCTGGTTTGTATATTTGGACAGATGTCATCCTCTGGCTCCACTGCACTCCCAGATATATAGATTTCATCAGCTTAATAATTTCCTCTTTCAAGACACAATTAGTTGTCTCAGACAAAAAATAGGCCAAATATTTTGCTGTTAGGGTGGCAGTCAGGATCCATGAGTAACAAACATGAAAATGTTATACCTGAAGTGAGTGGAATAGAGAAACACCAGCACACTGAGTCCAAATTAAGCAAGAGTCCTCTGTTGTTCAGCTGGGCAGAGGGCAGGCTCACGTCTTAGTCTCTCAACCCCTAGAAGCAAGGGTGGAAACCTTTCATAAGGGGCTTTCGCTAGGGGAGGGGGAGTCCTTAACGCAAGCCGAATTTGACAAGAGCCAACACCTGGAAAGGGGAGACCTCACGGGGGAAGCTGGGGTTTTGCAGTTATTGCTGAATTGTTTCGGCTGAGCTTCCTGTCTTAAAGGGGGGAGTGTTGAAGCCCTTAGCAAGATGGAGTTGGGGCGTAACAAAAGCATGTTGCTGAGTACATACCAGCCTCCATCACTGAGCTTTGAATGAAGGTCAACTCCTAACTCTTAAAAGATCCAGAGGTCAGAACGTTTCTCCTTTTCTAACATTGCTGGCGAACTTTCTCTAAACAAGCACGCAACAGAAGCACTGCTAGCCAGCTTTCTTCCCACTGTGAGGAGGCGAAGGAGGGGAGCCTCGTGTAAATACCGCCCGGAGAAAGTGGATAGAGTATTTCTCTCACCTGAGATGATTTGTCTTGCCTCTTAGCTGGAGGATCAGAAGAGGATGCTAATTGGAGGGAGGAGGAAGGAAGCAGGGCTAGCATTGAGGGAAACCTCCCCCAGTGAATTTGGTCAGACACAGCAGGGTTGGGAGGGAGCCGAGGGTCACGGGTTCAGGGAATAACCATAACTGACTGGAGGCTCATTTGCCCTCCTTCCGTATCTTGACCAATCCGCTCATCGCTCGGCTTCGCTCATGTAGACAGACTACTCTACTGGGGGTTCCATGGGTTGAAGGGCCTCATACAGAAGAAAGGCCTGGGGTAGCCCTGGAACCAAACACTCCCCAGCATCTGGTGGCCCCAGGGATGAGACCAATTTGGGCATCATAGTGAGGCCCAGCGAGCAGGAGGACGGGGCTGCGAAAAGGGGGTCCCCGAGAAGCAGCAGGGTGGTCTCCGGCTGCCACCTGAGACAGGGCCTGTTGCCGGCAGTAGCTTTTACCTTGGTGCAATTACATGAGTTTGGTCAGCTGTGTTTAAATAGCCAAGGATGGACAACAGCTATTCCTCAGTAGTAGTAAAAAACAAACCAAATGTTTATGGCCTTTTGAAATTCATTTAAAATTACTTACTTCATTTGCTCAGAATTTAGGTTGGCATTACGCGAATTCATTGAGTGATACTCCTTAGAGTTCACAAGTCCAGGTGTCCACACGTGGGTTTACAGGGAGAGACTGCTCTGTCCAAAGGGTTGTTCTCACTGTCCTGGGGGCATCCGGCTCCCCCTTTAAGGTCATGGTCATTCTTCCCCGAGCATGTGGATGTGACAGCTGTGGGCATGCATCTCCCACGACCCTGCAGCTGCAGATGGGTGTGTCGCGTGTGGTCACAGGACAGAGAGAAGCTGAGACTCTGGCCTCTGCTGGGCTCGGAACAGATCTGTGTCTGGGGAGCTCAGCCTCCCCTCGGAGATGCTGTGTAATCCACTCGCCGGGCAGAGAATGAACTCCACACTCCCCCGTGTTCTGCCAATAGTACGTTATTTTTTCTCTGCCATTCTAGAGGCTTAGGTTCCTCTCCCAGCTAACTTTTCTGCAGGTTTTCTTTCTTGGCATGTCACGTGAGCAAATTTGAATATGCTTTCATCTAGGGTCTCATTCACAGAGTTGGTCTATGCCAGGTTTATCTTCCGAAATGGATCAGTGAGAATTACATGTGGGTGGGAGAGGCTGATAAGAAAATGCTCTCAGCTGGGGGAATGTGGCTGCCAAGCTGCTTCCAAACTGATTCACTCCAGGAACCCGACCCAGGTGCAGCCACGCAGCTGGGCCCTAACACTCTGATTGCTGAGATAAAGTCACACATTTGGGGACACAGCAGCAAACCAGATCAAAAGCCATGCTGGAAATTAATGTAGATCTTCATACAGAAGACATAGATGGAGAGACTTGAAGTCTATCTTCTAAGTACAAAGAAATCAATCCGAAGCTGGTTTAGGCTTTAATCCATGCCCGGCCCATGGGATGCTTTGCTTCTCATCACTCCTGACATAATATCCATTTTCAACATGGGGGTGATTTGGGAACATGATCTGTCCCTCTTATTAAGATATTTTATAAATATTCAGAATTAAAATATCTGTTTTTTGCAATAGAAAAGAGATTTCAACTAATTTTCATATTTATACTATTAGATTCTAAAATTTTTGTTAGTCAATTAAGTGCAGGCTTGGTGCCTGTTACTCAGTGGTTAGGGTGCTGGCCACATGCATTGGGGCTGGAGGGTTCAAACCTGGTCTGGGCCTGCTAAACAACAAAACAACAACAACTAGATAGCTGGGCATTGTGGCGGGCGCCTATAGTCTCAGCAGGCAGGCTGGGGGCAAGAGAATTGCTTAACCCCAAGAGTTTGAAGTTGCTGTGAGCTGTGATGCCAAGACACTCTACTGAGGGTGACATAGCGAGACTCTGTCTCAAAAAATGAATAAATAAAATAATAAAGTGCAGAAAGTGTTAATAAAAGGCTAGCAAGTTATACAATACATAGTCTTTTAAAGCATTTTAAAACTATTTGAAATAAAGACCAGGCATTGTTCTGTTTCTGTTGGAAGCAATAATGAAAATCATTTACATTTTACTGTATCATTCACAAAGCTTTATAGGTTACTTATTATTTCTATTTGCACTTAGAGATAAGTGCCCAAACTGGACAAAACAGTGTTAGGAGGAGCCCGGAGAAACCAGACCAGTGAGAAATGCAGATACACAGAGATGTGAAGAAAGAGAATAAGGATAAGGGGTTGACTTGTGTGATTACCGAGGCTGAGAAGCCTGTGATCTGCTGTCTGCAAGCCGAGGGCCAGGACAGCCGTTCGTGTAGTTCTAGTCCAAATTCAGAAGGCCAAGAAGCAGGAGCAGTGGTGTCCGAGGACAGAGGACATGGATGTTTTAGGTGTGTGAGGAAGCGGATCTGCTCTTCCTCTACCCCATGGCTCTGTTCCTGCCCTGGTGGGTTGAGTGGCGCTCACCTTGTTGGCGAGGGTGACCTACTTTACTCAGTGTGCAGATGCAAATGCTAATCTCTTCCAGAAACTCCCTCACAGACGTGCCCAGACATACTTCCTTACCAGCTCTCTGTGCACCCCATGGCCCAGTAAAGTTGTCACATCAGTTTTTCCTGGCAACCCAGGTCGTTTCTCCAGGCTGCAGCCTGAAGGCCACCTGCTGCAGTGTCCAGGGGACCTCTACCTCCACACTGCGTCCCCTCTAGGCTTTCTGAACATCGGGTTGCCATTCATTTATTTTCTCTCTCATGATTTGCCTATTCACAGGTTGCCTTAAACGCACCAGAAGGCATTGTTAAATTAGGAGGAATTTTTTAGAGAACAGCTACTAGCTCAGATGCTGATACAAACTGTAGAATAGAAGATCAGTACCCAAATGAAGACCAGAGAAACCCCCAAATAATCTTTTACCTTTAGCAGCCAACTTAAGGCGCACTGGGTTGACTTGCATACAGTTGACCCCAAATACACGTGGATGGTTTATTGTGTGCTGTGGCGTACACCGTGCTGGACCTTCCCAGGCCGAGAAGGTGGGTCGGCTGGTAGGACTCAGGTCAGTGGTTGTGTCATTTGTTCAAGTTGGCCAGAAGATGGCTCTTGTCGCCCAGTGCCCTTGCAAAAACATTTTAAAAATGATTCAAATAATCATGAACTTCTGCACACATGAATACATGTGACTTTCTTGGTCCATAAAGATTTTATAATTTATTGCCAGGGACGAAGATAAATTCCTAAATAAAAAGTGCAGTGTTCCAAATGAAAAGCATCACAAGAGTGGTTCACAACAATGACGTGAAAAATACACACGTGCAGGGGAGTTTACATTCAGCTTCAGTGTCCAGAAGCCTTCTTGGGCTGCACAATGCTGATGGGGAGAAATGAATGCAGCGTGCATGGGGGGCGGGGAAGTGGTGTCCAGAGGCCTGGGGAGGGGCTGCACCAACACACAACCTTTCTAAGAATGAAATATTAATATGAGGGAGACCATGAAGGTGGATGGGACGAGGGAGCTTCAGATGTCTGCCGGTGGGGTATTTCCCTTTCTAGTGTTTGGGGCACTACAAATGCTTCAATACGTGTCCCAAAGTTCCTATGTTGGAAAGTTAGTCCCAATGCAGCAGCCCTGAGAGATGGGACTTTGACAATGATCGATACTTATGTGCACATTTGGAAGTAAAACTCAAGGGCAGTCGTGTAGGCGGAAGCGGGGAGGAGAAGGTGGGGACGTTTACACTTAACTGGTGCAGCAAATATGTGTGTCTTCTGGGTGAAGGGCACACTCATAACTTTGACTAAAAATGTGCAAATGCAAATTATGTAACCAAAATGTGTGTTCCCCTCTAATTTTAAATGTGTGTACTCCTATGAAATTTTAAATAAGTAAATAAATAAAGAAATAAGACAATTGAACAAAAAGAAGTAATTAGGCCTATGGGCTCTGCTTTGTGTACAGCGCTGTCCCCGCAGCGGGCTCGTTCTAAAGAATGAGTTCGTCCCTTTCCTCTCTGAATCTCTCCAATGTTCTCTTGTTCTCCTGCCACGGGCTGACATAGCAGAAGCCCCTCACCAGATGCTGACACCTTGATGTCGTACTTCCCAGCCCCCAGAACCGCCAGGAACCAATTGCTGTTCATGATCCATCTTCTGTTATAGCAGCATAAGACAGACTGAGACAGGGAAATTAACAGTATTTTTGATGGTAGGTTTAAAGAGCTGCTGAAATGTCCTTTAGGAAATGAAAACGCAATACCTCTCTTGACTAAACAAAAAAAGCACACAGTTTGCTATACTGACCTCCCCCCTTTTTAAGGCTTGTAGGACTAAGCACAGTTGGAGAGGGCAGGAGCAGCTTAAAATCTTGGTGGCTGCAGGCATTTGGGACATGTCCTCATTTACGGACCTATCTTCCAATTTTGACTGAGTCAGATGTATAGCAGAGAACATTGACCTGGGATTAGCAGCAGTTCTCAATCTGTGGATCGTGACCCCTTTGGGGGTCGAATGACCTTTTCACAGGGGTCACCTAAGACCATCCTGCATATCAGATATTTACATTACAATTCGTAACAGTCGCAAAATTACAGTTATAAAGTAGCAATGAAAATAATTTTACGGTTGGGGGTCACCACAACATGAGGAACTGTATTAAAGGGTCGTAGCCTTAGGAAGGTGGAGAACCACTGGATTAAGGGATAAGGAACTCTAGGCCTATGCTGCTTGAGCATGGACAAATCACTGCTGCTCACTGGACTCCAAATTCCAAATTTAT
This sequence comes from Perodicticus potto, assembly GCA_963574655.1. Lineage (NCBI taxonomy): Eukaryota > Metazoa > Chordata > Mammalia > Primates > Lorisidae > Perodicticus > Perodicticus potto. Next base: position 18,523 of record CAUYRH010106345.1, read on the forward strand.
GAAATAAAAGCATTGAATATGTCATCAAAGATTCTTTCAGATCTCAGAATTTATGACATGAATTAAAAATAGACATGTTAGTTTATCAAAGACTTTTAAAAGTTTAATAACAGAACTATGAAAATGAATTCACCTGTGTTTTACCTTACTTGGTAATTCAATTTTTAGTATAAACCTTTTTTGAGGATGTGGGATCAACCAGACAGTGTGCTTGCTGGGCATGGGAGATAGTGACAAGTGAGACTATTTCCAGCTTTTCTGCCATTGGAGACAAGCTTGCAAATAAATACAGGCATTAAATAATAGGTATTATCATGGATTTATATGAAAGGTGGAATAAAGGGCAATGAGAGATGATAATTTTTATGTTTTCTTCCTTAACGTTCAAGGTTCCCTAAACAGCTTTCACTAAAAAAAAAAAAAAAAAAAAATCTTGCAGTGGAAGAGGGAGTGAAGAATTAAAAACTAGAAAATACAGCTAGGCAATATTTCAGTTTAATATAACTAGCAATTTTTGGGCCCCAGCTAATAGCTTTCTACTAGTCACACATGAGGCACCCAGGCCAGGCATTTTTCTGTTTGAGACAGGCCACATTTAAACATTTAAACATTGTCCGAAGTTGTGAACATTCATAAAATTCTGTTCTTTGTATACATTTAAGACCCAATCAAAGTAGACGTTTTTTTTTAAGCTTGCTGCGTCTGTACTTTTAATTTAACATTAGTGGGACATCTGCCAAGCTAATGCAGGCCCTTCTCTATGCACTGGAAAACCCAATTAGGACTTGTTCTGAGCTGGATTATCAGTCAGAAACATGCACACGGGAATATTCATTAGGAGGCACCGGGAGCGGTGATAAAGCAGCAGACAGCTGCATTTTGGAGTCGCTGTCACTCTCCCCCAGCACCTTGTTACATTCTTGGGATGAAAGACAAGCAAGCGAATATCCTGAATGTGATGCCAGGCCCCCTGGAAGTCGCCCTCCGTGACGGGGTGTTATTCTGACTCTGCAGATCGTCAGGGAGCATGTCAGGACTTGATCCTGCAGACAAACAATCCCTCTCAGCGACACCTGCTGCCTGGGCAGGGTAGCTGTGTTGGTTCACAGCGGCCTCATGGGCCTGGCTGGAGCTTGGTTTGTGCCCTTTGGCGACTATCTCTGTCTGCCTAGCACCTGGGGACAGGTCTGGGGACAGGTGTAGGTGTTCTGCATGGAATTCTTCCATAGGGTTGCAATTCTTACCATGAATTTCTCCTGCAGATGAAGCTGGTATTGGGGCTAACTTTGGGTAGGATTGGATTTGTTGGACTAGTCAGTTCCAGGTGTTCCAAGAGGAATTTGGGAGACTGATAAGCAGGTTCACTATTCTTTGCTAGGGACAGGAAATGGAAAGATAAAGGAGCTGGAAGTTCTGGGGATAGGCCAGCGTAGGATTTCAGGAGGATGGATGAGGGGTCCTTGGACAGCCAGAGGCCAGGGTGGGGAGCCCAAGGGAGGGTGGGGGCAGAGGGAACATGGGGACAGATGAGTGCTGTAGACTTTCTGCCCCCACACCATTTGTTTGATCTAGATTTTCAGATCACTCATGTTGCTCTTCTAAATGAAATAATATGTTATTATTATTTATTATTATTTTTTTTTTTTTGCATTTTTTGGCTGGGGCTGGGTTTGAACCCACCACCTCCAGCATATGGGTCTGGCGCCTTACTCCTTTGAGCCACAGGTGCTGCCCTATTATTATTATTATTATTATTATTATTATTATTATTATTATTATTTTGCAGTTTTTGGCTGGGGCTGGATTTGAAGCCACTACCTCTGGTATATGGGGCTGGCACCCCACTCCTTTGAGCCACAGGCACTGGCCAATAAGATAATTTTTTTTTAATAAAATGATTTGCAATAATGAATAGAATTTGTCTGGTGCTGCAAACTAAACTAGTCATCCAAAACGGGAGCAGGGCTACTTTTTCTGACTCCTTAAATGTTAGGTTGATGAAATAGCCTGATTTTCTTCACGGGGCTTCCTAATTGTCTCCTGCCCCCAGTCTGGCTCCCAGGCTACTGTGATGCTGGGGCACAAACTTTCTCCAGCCATCAGAAGAGGGTAAGCTCTTTCGCTGTCCTGTGTACTCAGCGAACATGATCAAAGTCTTCTGAGCCGTTTATTTGAAAAGCATTTGGGTGATTTAGCTTCTAATGGCTTCAGTATGTTTGCTGTTTTGAATGTGAAATATATTACATTTTAAAAAGGAAAGAAAAGGTAAATACATTTTCACATTGGTTGTTTGGCTGAAGAACGACCATTTCCAACATAAGGAAAGAAACCAAATTAAAGAATACAATCTTCAACCTAGTGCGACAGGGTGTCTCACATGATTAACTTTATTCACAGAAAATAATGGAACAAAAAAACAAAATTTCTGTTTTCTAGGGGAAGTAAATCATTCTTTACTGATTAGCAGAACATGTTCCTGAACAGAAGTAATGAGGACCCTGGCGAAACCTGAGACTTTTACGCAGCCTTGCGGGGTGGGCCACCGTCATGAACTCTCACCCTAGTGATAGAATCCTGACACCGGGTAGTAACCTAAGCACTTGGCCGTGTCGCTAGCACAGATAGTAATGGTAGGCCTTTCTTTTTCTTTCTAGATAGTTAATAAAAGCCTTATATCACACAGAAGGGATTTGAAAGTGATACCCTGGCCTTGTTTGTACAGCAGCAGTGAACTAAGTTGGAATATCTTTATATTCTCTTTGGTAAAGACCAAAATGATTCACTGCTTGACATTTTTAAATTTGGTTTTATTTAATTTCATTATTTTCTCTTATTTTATTTTTTGGCAGTGTGCCTGCCAACATGGGATCTGAGGGTCTCTAGAGAGAGAACTGTGCCCCTTCTCCTGTCACTGCGTAGACGTCAGTGTGTTCCTGGAGGCACTGCCGGCCTGTCCCAGAGTGTCCCCAAGTATTTTTTCCACTGAAGTCATGTAGAAAAAGATGAATAAACCAGAGTTTCTATGAAGTGGGTGGAAGTTCCTGGTTTTGATCATCAGGAATTAGTAATGTCTTCACCAAGAGATGAAAACTTGAAAGTGGCCGTAAGTGGAATAGAAAACGCTGTCTCATTCTTGTTCCCGGTCACACATCTGGGAAGTGGTCATGGTGTCTTTAAGGATCTCTGCATTGAGGACACACAGCAACCACTCTAGGGAGCAGGCTGGCGTTGTGGAAGAAGCCTCCTTCCTCAAACTTGCAGGGGAATATAAAATGAAGCAGAATAAGCTGCAAGCATTTTAAAATGTATTACTTTATTTCATGCTTCTCTTTTCTACTATTATTTTTGTTTCCTTAACATTCAATAAAGTCTCAAAGTCCCAACCTAGTATTGGATGAGAGTTAAGGGAAAAAGTATGAATTTCTACTAATTACAGCAGTAGCTATTAAATGGAGAAAGAGGGACAATGGTTATGTCTGAGAATGTTTTTTTCTTGCTCCATCTGGGAGAAAGGGCCTAGTGAAATCCAGTGGGTTACCGACATGAATGCTACTGAACGTTTTGCAGGGCACGGGACAGCCTCCACCATGGAAAATTGTCCAGCCACAAGTGTCAATAGCACCAAGGTCCTGAAACCCTGGTTTAAGGCATCGAATGGACAGTATTTGCTAAGTTTATCTTGATTTTACTGCTGACAGCACTAACTAGCAAGGGAACCCTAAGGAGAAAGGGAATTTTCAAGAGATGAGAAGAGTACACATTTTTCTAGTGTGGATATTTTCCCCAAATGATCTCACTATAAACTATAGGTATTTAAAGGAATTTTTTACAAGATTATGCATTTCTTCAAGAATGGTCGGGACATAAAGGCATTTTCAGCCTGGTTATTAATGGGGATCTAACTAGCTTTTAAAGAGTTAATTCCATTCTTGGACAGGTCATAAGCACATTTATCAAGTTCTTATTGAGATTTAAGGGGGCTACGTTGGACATTGCTGTGTGCCAATATGTGTGCCAAGCACTTTATATACAATTTACGCAAATCTTCCATCAAGCCTTCAAAATAAGCAACCATTTTCTTTTTATTGAGAGGAGGAAATAAAGACTCAGATTAAGTAATTTTTCCAAGGTCTCGAAGTTCAAATTTATACCTCTGAGATATTCCTTTCTCTACCTTCTCATTTTCATTAGAATCCCGTGTGATCACTTTTATTATTAGTTCCGGTTGTGACCCTGAAGCCACACAGAATGTCTCAGAATGTATACCATGCTGCCAGCTTTTCTATGTTTGGGACAGCGATTAGGTCAAGTGCAAGGTTGACTCTCCCAGTCTCTCTATTCACTCTTAAGTTCACATAGTCCGTCCTTTAGTCCATCTTGATGTCCTGCTCTCTTCTATGACCCTCCTGTGACAGGAGACACGTTGGCACCCATGTGCCCTCTGAGGTTGGCCTGTGGCGTCCATCAGGAATATCATGCCCCTCAGGGAGCAAAAACATCTTTTTTTTTTCTTTGTAGAGACAGAGTCTCACTTTATTGCCCTTGGTAGAGTGCTGTGGCGTCACAGCTCACAGCAACCTCCAGCTCTTGGGCTTAGGCGATTCCCTTGCCTCAGCCTCCCAAGTACTTGGGATTACAGGTACCTGCCACAACACCTGGCTATTTTTTTACAGTTTGGCTGGGGCCAGGTTTGAACCCACCACCCTCGGTATATGGGGCTGGCACCCTACCCACTGAGCCACAGGCACTGCCCCAACAACATGTCTCTCTTTCCAAAGACCAATTCCCTGAGCCTCGTCATTAATGAGACTCCCAGTCTTTGACCACCTCAACATACCTAAAATGATTCTAAGTGAGGATGTCTCACACGTACATGTAAATATTTAAGTATAATGACATCTTTATGAGTCTACAAGTATAGAAAATGCTCAATTTATTTCTAAAGTAACATTGACCTTTCTAACTCATTTTTGTTATATATATTTGTGTACAGCATGATGTGCTGACACATATCTACATGGTCAGACAAAGGAACATAGCGGTCTCTCCACTCCCTTACCAAGTTTTCAGCAGACAGTGCAATATTATTAACTATAATTCTCATGCTGCACGTGACATCTCTAGACCCTTCATCACGTGCAGCTTCAAGTCTGCACCTCTTGGCCTCCATCTCCTGTCTTGCTCCCCCATCCACACCTGGCGGCCATCATCCTTCCCTCCACATCTGGTGTTCAACTTCTTTTTGATTCCACATACACATGAGATCACGAAGTGCTCGCCTTTCCAGGCCTGGCTTACTTAATGTCCTCAGGTTCAACCATGTCGTACCAATGGCAGGATCTGATTTTTGAAGCTGAATAATATCCCATTGTGTGTATGTGTGTGTGTATATACATACATATAATAATACAAATGTATATCCCTTAATTAATTTATTTATCTGTTGATGGATACTTAATGTTTCCATATCTTGGCTCTTGTGAATACTGCTATTGTGAATGTGGTGGTGCAGATATTTCTATGAGATGCTGATTTCATTTCCTGTGGGCATATATCTAGAGAACAGAGTACTGGGTCATATTTTATTTTATTTTTAATGTTTTGAGGAAACGCCATACTGTTTTGCATAATGGCTATACCAATCTACACTCCCACAGATAGTTTATAATAGTTCCCTTTTTGCTACATTTTTGGTAAATGACTGTTATCTTTTATCTTTTTTATACTAGCCATCCTAATAGGTAGGAGGTGATAACACATTATGGTTTTGATTTGTAGTTCCCTGATGATTAGTTATGTTGAGAAGTTTTTTTAAAAAATGCATTAGGGAGGCGCCTGTGGCTCTTCGAGTAGGGCGCCAACCCCATATACCAAAGGTGGTGGGTTCAAACCCAGCCTTGGCCGAACTGCAAAACAGAGAAATAGGTGGGCATTGTGGCAGGCGCCTGTGGTCCCAGCTACTCGGGAGGCTGAGGTAAGAGAATCACCTAAGCCCAGGAGTTGGAGGTTGCTGTGACCTGTGTGATGCCACAGCACTCTACTGAGGGTGATAAAGTGAGACTCTGTCTCTACAAAAAAAAAAAAAAAAAAAATACATTAGCCATTTTTATGTTTTCTTTAGAAAAATATTCAGGACCCTTGTTCATTCTAAAAATCAGATCAGATTGTTTGTTTTCTTCTTAGTAAGTTTTGTGTGGTCCTTTTACTTGCTGTGTATTAGGTCCTTATCAGATAATGTGATTTGTAAACATTTTCTCTCCGTTCATAGCACACCTTTCCATGTAGTGCTTTATTTTTTCTTTTGCTGTGAGGAAGCTTTTAGTTTGATGTGTGCCTAGTTGTTTATTTATTTATTTTTTTGCCTGAGCTTTTGGTGATACAAAAAAAAAATCTTATTAAGAAGCTTTTCCTTTATATTTTCTTTTGGGAGTTTTATGGTTTCAAGTCTTTGCTTTTAGTTCTTTATTTTGAGTTGATTTATTTTGGATGTGGTATCTGACTAGGGCCCAGTTTCATTCTTTTAAATGTGGACATCCAGTTTCTCCAACACCATTTATTGACAAGACTATCCTCTTATTCTGCCTTCTTGGTGGTCTGGAGGTTCTCACACCCTTTTAACTTTTGTCAAAAGTTAGCTGGAGGTTCTCAGGTTTATTTCTAGGCTCTCTACTCTGTTTTACTGGTCTATGTGTTCTTATGGCAGGCCATATGGTTTTGGTTGACATAACTTTGTGGTATAATATGAAACCAGGAAGTTGGATGCTTCCACCTTTGTTTTTCTTTCTCAAGATTTCTTTGGCTATTTGGGGCCTTTTGAAGTTCTATATATATTTTAGAATTTATTTCTCTATTTCTTTTCTCTTTCTTTTTCTTTTCTTTCTTTCTTTTTTTTTTTTTTGAAGATAGAGTCTCACTCTGTTGCCCAGGCTAAAGTGTGGTGGCATCCTAACTCACAGCAACTTCTAACTCCTGGGTTTAAGTGATCCTCCTGCCTCAACCTCCTGAGTAGCTGGGACTAGAGATGCCCACTACAATGCTCAGCTAATTTTCTATTTTTAGTAGAGACATGCTCTCACTTTTGCTCAGCTGGTCTCAAACCCTTAAGCTCAGGCACTCCACCGGCCTTGGCCTCCCAGAGTGGTAGGACTACAGGCGTGAGCCACTGTGCCTGGTCCTTGTTTTTCTGTTTCTGTGAAAAATTTAATTCAGATTTTGACAGAGATTGCACTGAATCTGGATATCACTTTGAGCAGAATGGACATTTTAACAATGTTAAATCTTTACCTCCACAAACACGGGATAGTTTTCTATTTATTTGTATCTTTTTCAATTCTCTATGGTTCAGTGTGTAGATATTTCACTGCCTTGAACTAAATTTACTCCTGAGAGTTTTATTCTTTTTGATGATATTGTATATATTATTGCTTTCTCTATCTCTTTTTCAGGTATATTATTCGTGTAAAATGATGCAATTTGATTTCACATGTTGATTTTGTATTTTCCTTCTTTATTGAATTATTTTATTAGTTCTAACAGTTTTGAGGGGAGTCTTCAGAATTTTCTGCATATAGGCTCAAGTCATCTGAACAGAATATAGAAACAGATTTAGACACGGATCTCAGTTGGCCTTTGGGCTGAACAAGAGCCCTAGTTTGAACATGAAAATGACTCTGGGAATTCTGTTTCTCATGCATGTGGAGAGATGATGATGAGTTGCGGGCTGCACGAATCTTCAATTTTGCTGTCTTTGTTGTTGGGCATAATGTTATTTTTGTATTTCTCTTAAACTTTATTTGATTTCATTCTGTTCTTCTTGAACTTCTTGAATTGGGATCTTAGCCTATTTATTTCCAGCTCTTCTTCTTTTATAGGGAGAGCATTCATAATTATAGATTTCCCAAGATAAAACTCAGTGATGCTTGGGCTTCTTCCATGACTTAGCAATTATGAATTGGGCTGCAATAAACAATCTGGTACCAAAGAGAGCTCAGTATTTGTTTTACGCATGTTATTAATTAGTACTTTATTTATCCATAATTTTTTTACAGACATATCAAGAATGGCAGAAGAAAATTGTACCAAGAAAAATGAGTTTATCCTGGCAGGATTCACAGATCACACAGAGAAGAAGATTCTTCTGTTTGTGGTGTTCTTTGCTATCTATCTGATTACCATGGTGGGGAATGTTGGTTTAATGGCCTTAATTTTTACACAACGTCTTCTACACACACCAATGTATATTTTTCTGGGCAACCTGGCTCTTGTGGACTCTTGCTGTACCTGCACTATTATTCCTAAAATGTTAGAGAACTTCTTTTCTGAGGACAGAATTATATCTCTTTATGAATGTATGGCCCAATTTTATTTTCTCTGCACTGTTGAAACTGCAGACTGCTTTCTTTTGGCCTCAATGGCCTATGACCGCTATGTGGCCATATGCAGACCACTGCAGTACCACACCAAGATGTCCAAGAAGCTCTGCATTCAGATGACCACAGGAGCCTTCATAGCTGGAAATCTGCATTCCATGATTCATGTAGGGTTTCTATTTAGATTAATATTCTGTGGATTGAATCATATCAATCATTTCTATTGTGATATTCTGCCCTTGTATAGACTCTCCTATGTTGATCCTTATGTAAATGAACTGATACTATTCATCTTTTCAGGCTCAATTCAAGTCTTCACCATAGGTAGTGTTTTAATATCTTATCTCTACATCCTTTTTACTATTTTCAAAATGAAATCCAAAGAGGGAAGGAGCAAAGCCTTTTCTACCTGTGCATCTCATTTTTTGTCTGTTTCATTATTCTATGGATCTCTTTTCTTCATGTACATTAGACCAAATTTGCTTGAAGAAGGGGATAAAGATATGCCAGCTGCAATTTTGTTTACAGTAGTAGTTCCCTTACTAAATCCTTTCATTTATAGCCTGAGAAATAAAAAGGTAAAAAGCGTCTTGAGAAAAATTTTGATAAAAGAAAATCTCAAGAAAAAATCAAATCAAATGACATCTATCATAGCTTAAATGTAAATGTCACAAAAAATTCCAAAATGCACATTTATATGTAAAATATTAAGATATCGTAATCCAGTTAAATTAAGCAACCATAGATAAGGGTAAAATACACAGAAAGGAATAAATTATGCTAAATCTTTCTTCATGGTAACAAAAATCAAATCCAAATTTTGAACTCATTCATGTAACAAGTTAGTACGCTCCTAAGCATAAGATCTGTGTCAGCATCAGAAATGATCAGCAACCAGAAGGTAACAACAAAACTGGCAGTTCCAAGCAGAGACAACTATTCCATTAGCACTAACAGCCAGCCCACTTCAATAGCTTAAAGCACGAGCATTCCAGTTAAGCTGAAAGAGTTTAAGGTCATGTAAACAGTCAACTAATAAAATCACGTACAACCATAAGCAACAAAATTATGGCAAGTGAATTTTGAGAAAACAATTTCAGTAGCATTGTGAAGACATTATTGTAGTTAGGACAGAACTAGTGCAGAAATTAAGGTGTCAAATAAAAGTGAACATTTTATTTCCAAACTGAAGTTGTTACCAAGTTAAATTATCAAACACAGAACGTCAATTTTTGAGAGAAGTTACATTAAGACAGTTTAATCTCCCCCCATAATAACATGCATAAAAGTACTAATAATATAAAGTTCCTAATAAACTATTCAAACCACATATAGAGAATCTGAAGAGACTTCATTGTCAGATACAGAGACCACTCATCTCTGAGACCCTTCCTGAGAGGTGTGGAAGGAGTTCAACAATGGGGACACTCCCTTAGGTATGTTATATATAGACATGAAGGAAAATATATATAATTGTTGAATTTTGGACTGGACTTAACCAAAATAATTTGTTTTTTCCTTTTGCCATTGTGAACCACGGAGTAGAAGACTATGGGTAGACAATGACCTTAACATGATATAATAAAAACTTGCTTTCTAAATTTTCATTCGACACATTTTTATTGATATTTTCCATAGAGAAACCCTTTTCTATGCAATAGGCTGTATCAGTGACCAAAACACCAGTTTTTCAAACTTCTTTATAGAACATTGCTAGAATTTTAATTACAAACTTCTGAATCAAGAAGAGTTCATATGAAATAACAGAAAAAAAAAAAATCCTCCTTCTGCTTCCTCTCCTTATACTCTGAAGTCAGATCTAAATTCCCAGAAAACAATTGTCAAGTTGTAGTGGCTCTCCAGGCTAGCCAGTAGCCAGTCACCGAAGGATCAGGAGAAAACTTCTAAATACGGATCAAAATTGTTTTTACATAGTAAATGAGAAAATATCATGAATGTCATATTAATCAGGTTGATAAAAATATCTCCAATTGTATGTGAAGCCCGCACACTGTACTCCATGACTGAATTGTTGTACACAGTTATGACTCAATAAAAAATAATCTAAAAAAAAAAAAAGAAAACCAACATGTTGAGTCTGTATTTAAAAAAAAGGTAGACATGCAGATATGATATTTCTAGTTCCCTAATAAATGTAAAAACATAACCACCTAGTTTCTATTTATAGTAGAACTTTTGTAAGTTGACTATCTGAGAGATTATAATAAACTGGTCAACATACGAAGGTGATCAGCATAAGAAACTAGGATTACTATACTGATACCTACATGTGGTACATGTCTGGTCAATGAAAATTATTTAATTTAAGGAGGTGGTCAATGTACAGTGGTAGTCAACTATGGAAGTTCTACGATATAACCTCCAGGAAAGCCTAATTTACCTCATTCCAATTTTACTTAGACATTTTAATGTTTCCTTGTTTGTTTCAAATTAAAGCTGTTAAATTAGAATTTGTAAAACAGTCATTTAAAAAATAGTTAATCAATGACCAAGAAAAAGAAAAGAAAAAGAAAAACAAGAATTTTCCCAAGACCATCTCTATCTCTATCCTTCCTTCATTGAGTTTAAATGTGTAAGTCCTTGCCTGATATGATGGCAGGGAGTACAGCTGTCATGTTACAGATGAACTCTTGGGTAATCTCTTCAGGCCACCATCACTTTAGGTACCTACATCTATGTCTAGTCCCTAGGTTACAGTGATTTTCAGCTAATATGTACATCGATGTATCCAGTCCACAAAGCATTAGGTCTGGTGGCTCAATCCTTTTTTTTTTTTTTTTTTCTAATTTCTGAATAAATTATCTTTATCTTCTACTCTCAGAAACCAAGGAATATTTACTGGTATTATTGCACTTCTGATGATGCACAATACCAGTACAATGCAGGGCCTTGAAAACTTTCATGGGTCCCTCTTGAAGGTCCCTTTTGCACATAGGTCACCAAAGCTCCTTGGGCAATTGGGTGTCACCCTATCTCCCCTGGGCAATTGAAGGTCATACCATCTTCATTCTTTTCAATTTAAGTCACACAGAGCCCCACTGCAAGGAACATAAACTCTTCCTCCCTAAAGTGCTTTTTTCTCCAATGCAATGATTCTTTATTTTCAGGGAGATGCCTAGCTCTTATATTATTACAGATGCTTTCCAAATCTATTTTTATGGAATAAAATTGAACTTAGGAACAGTGCTCAAACATTAGACACTGTATTAGTCTATCCTCTCTGTCTGTAATTTCAAAAACATATTCAAGGAAGAAAAAAAAAAGTCAGGATGACACTGCTGTTCTGCTCCAGCCTCCCTCTTAAATCAACAAATCTAAGCTGTCCAAGCAACTCTCTAAAATGGCAAAGCTGATCATTGAGCAAAATAGAATTAGGACCCTTTTAAGGATTTCTGGTCAGAGGGGAAAAAATATCTCATAAAATGAAACCTTTTAAAATCTTGACCCATATTTTATGGTAAGTGAGAAAAACAGTGACTTGTTCAGAGCTTTATTTTCAAAAAAGAAACTAAAATACATGGCAATAAATACTTTATCTCATATTTAACCAAATTATAGTTACCATCATAAGTGTATATTTCATTTTATTTATTTTTATTTTTATGAATGTATTTATTTATTTTTTGAGACAGAGTCTCACTCCGTTGCCAGTTCCATGACATCAGCCTAGCTCACAGCAGTTTCATACTCCTAGTTTCAAGCAATCCCCCCAGCTCAGCCTCCTGAGTAGCTGGGAATACAGGCGCCTGCCCCAGTGCCCAGCTATTTTTTTCTATTTTTAGTAAAGATGAAGTCTCAATCTTGCTCAGGTTGTTCTTGAACTCCTGAGCTCAAGCATTTCTCCCAACATGGCCTCCAAGAGTGCTAAAGTTACAGTTGTCAGCCACTACACCTAGCCTAAAATTTTTATTTTTAATTATTATGGGTGTGTAATCATTGTATATGTTTATAGGGTACATGTGATATTTTGACACAGTCATATAATGCTATGTATTAATTAAATGAAGATACCTGGAGTATCCAGCACCTGAAGCATTATCATTTCTTGGTGTTAGGAACATTCCAATTCCATTTTTTATTTATTTTAAACTATATCATAACTTATTCTTGACTATAGTCACTTTATTATGCTATCAAATGTTATTTATTCTGCCTGTCTAAATATGTTTTTCCATTCATTAACAATCCTCCTCCCCATCCAAATACTCTTCCTACCCTCTGGTAATTATCATTCTACTCTCTTTCTACATGAGATCATTTGTTTTAAAGTTTAGCTCCCACATTTCAGTGAGAATATCCCATTCTTATGTCACTTAACATGATGCTTCCATTGTATATACGCACTACATTTTCATTATTCATCTATCTATTGGTAATTATCGTTCTACTCTCTTTCTCCATGAGATCATTTGTTTAATGTTTAGCTCCCACATTTCAGTGAGAACATCCCATTCTTATGTCACTTAACATGATGATTCCATTGTGTACACGCACTACATTTTCGTTATTCATCTATCTATTGACAGACATTTAGGTTGATTCAAAATATTTACTATTGTTAATAGTGCTGCAGTAAACATGGGAATCCAGATATCTTTCCAGCATACTGATTTCCTTTCTTTTGGCTATATTCCTACTACTGGCACTGTTGGTTCATACAGTTCTATTTTTAGTTTCGTGAGGAACCTCCTCACTGTTCTGCACAGTGGTGCAATAATTTACATTCCCTCCAACACTGTATGAAGTTTCTCCTTTCTCCACATCCTAACCAGCATTTGTTATTGCCTGTTTTTTGGTAAAAGCCATTTTAACTGGGTGAGGTAATACCTCATTGTAGTTTTGATTTGCATTTCTCTAATGACTAATAATGTTGAGCACTTTTCATATATCTGTTGACAATTTGTATGTTTTTTTTTTTTTTTTACCATTGTTTAAAATTTTAGATTACTATGAGGGTACATTTGATTGGGTTACATTGTTTACATTTGTAAGGTAAAGTCCGAGTTGCAGTTGAGTCTTTCCCCCAGGAAGTGTGCCATATACCCCTACATTGCACCCATTAGGTGGGAACTTACTGATCCTCTCTCCCACCCCTTCTTGAATTTAATTTCATTGTGTTTTTTTTTTTTTTCATGTGGACCTGTAGTTGTTGATTTACTAGTTTCAACATACCACTGAGTACATGGGATGCTTGCTTTTCTGTTCTTGAGTTACCTCAGGTTTTCTCCAAATTCATCCAGCTAAATACAAAATATGCAAAGTCTCCGTCTTTTTATGGCTGAATAGTATTTCATGGTACACATATACCACAATTTATTAATCCATTCATGTGTTCATGGACACTTGGCTTGTTTCCACATCTTTGCAACTGTGAATTGAGCTGTGATACACATTTGAGTGCAAACGTCCTTATGATAAAATTATTTTTTTCTTTCAGGTAGATACCTAGTAATGGGATTATGGGATCAAATGGAAGGTCTACTTTTAACTTTGAAGATTCTCTATGCTTCTTTCTGAAAGAGCTGTGTTAGTTTGCAAGTCCACGAACAGCACAATCCCGTCTCCACACCAATGCTCACAACTTCAGCTTGTGATGTGGAGTTAGGTGATTTCTCAAGGTTTTGAATTGCATTTCTCTGATGATTAGGGATGATAAGCATTTTTTATTCTTCCCAGCCCTGAGCACGGTATGTTCTTCCATTTGCTAACGTCTTCTGCTATTTCTTTCCTCAAGCTTTCATAGTTCTCTCTGTTGAGCTCCTTCATATCCTTTGTTAAGTCCATTCCAAAGTATTTCATTTTCTTCGAAGCTACTGTGAAGGGTATTGTGTCTTTGATTTGATTCTCAGCTTGACCATTGTTGGAGTATGTGAAGGATGCTGATTTGTGAACATTCATTTTACATCCGAAGATGTATTTCTTGATCAATTCCAGGAGTCACGTGGTTAAGTCCCCAGGGTTTTCTAAGTATAAGATCATATCATCAGCAAAGAGTGAAAGTTTGACTTCCTCTGTCCCCATTCAGAAACCCTTGACATTGTTTGTTGTCTTGCCGGACTTCATGGGTTAGGACTTCTAGCCCTATGTTGAATAGTAGTAGCAATAGTGGGCATCCTTGTCCAATTCCAGTTCTAAGTGAAAATGTTTTCAAGTTTTCTTGTTGCAGTATAATATTAGCTGTGGGTTTGCTCTAGATAGCTTCTATTATTAGTATAAGAAATGTCCCATTTGTGCCTATTTTCTTAAGTGTTCTTAACAGAAAAGGATGCTGTGTTTTGTCAAATGATTTTTTTGTGTGTACATTACTTTTTAAGAAATGTCTGTTCAAATCTTTTGCCCATTTTTAAATTTTACTTGTTTATTTTTTTTTCCTATGAGTTGTTGGAGTTCCTTATATATTTGCTAATCCCTTTTCAAATGGGTAGTAGTTTTCAAATATTTTCTCTCATTCTGTGGGTTGTCTCTTCATTTTGTTATTTTCCTTGCCTGAGAAGAAGCTTTTTAGCTTGATGTGATATCATCTGTTCCATTTTGCCTTGGTTGCCAATGCTTTGGGGGTATTACTCAAGAAATCCATGCCTAGAACAATGCCTTGAACCATTTTCCCAATGTTTTCGTTCAGTAGTTTCAAAGTTTCAGGTCTTAGATTTAAGTCTTTAGTCTAGTTTGCTTTGATTTTTCAATTTGATGAAAGATAAGGGTTTAGCTTCATTATTCTTCATATGGAGATTCAGTTATCCTGACACCATTTATTGAAGAGACTATCTTTTCCCCCATGTGTGTTCCTTGATAATGTTTTTTTAATTGAGCTTACTATAGATGTGTTCATTTATTCCTCAGTTCTCTATTTTTTTACCATTGGTCTGTGTGTCTGTTTTTATACCAGTACCATGGCTCTCTAGTATTTGAAGTCAGGTAATGTCATTTTTCTAGTTTTGTTCTTTTTGCTAAGGATGGCTTGGGCTTCTCTGGGTCTTCCATGGTTCCATGTAAATTTTAGGATTATTTTTTCTATTGTTGTGAAGAATGTCATTGATATTTTGACAGTGATTGCATTGAATCTGTAGATTGCTTTTGGTACCATGGACATTTTAACAATATTGATTCTTCAAGTCTATGAACAAGAAATGTCTTTCCATTTTTTGTGTGTCTCTTTCAATTTCTTTCATCAATGTAGAGATCTTTCTCTTCTTCAATTAAATTTATTGCTAAGTATTTTATTTTATTTTATTTATGACTATTGTAAATCAGATTTTTTTCTTCATTTCTGTCTCAAATTGTTTGCTGTTGGCATATATAAATATTTTTTATGCTTATTTGTGTCCTGCAACTTTACTGAATTTATCAGTTCTAACTTTTTTGTGTGAAATCATTAGGTTTCTATAAATCTAAGATCATATAATCTGTAAACAAAGATAATTTTACTTTTTCCTTTTCCATTAGGTTATGCTTTACTTTTTCTTTCTCTTCTCTGGTTGCTCTAGGTAGAGGTTCCAGTACTAGATTGAATAAGTGGTGAAAGTTGTCACCCTGATCTTGTTCCCAATCTTACAGCAAAGGCTTTTAGTTTTTCCGCATCCAATATGATACTAAGCATAGATCTGTAATATATGGCTTTTATTGGTTTGAGGTATTCCTTAGAGTTTTTGATCATGAAAGGATGTCATTTTCATAGAATGTTTTTTGAGAATCAATTCAAATAATCATCCTCTTTTTACTTTGCTCTGTTGATATGATGTATCACATTGATTGATTTGCATATGCTAACTCAACCTGCATCCTTGGGATGAATTCCACTTGATCATAATGAATATGACTAATGTGTTATTGAATTTAGTTTGCTATTCTTTTGTTGAGGATTTTTCATGTATGTTTTTCAGAGATATTGGCCTATAGTTTCCTTCTATCAATCATCTCTGTTTTTTATGAGGTAGTATCACAGTGATACTGACTTCATAAAATTATTTGGGGGATAACTTCTTCTCCTTTATTTTATGCAATAGTTTGAGTAAGATTGATATCATCTGTTCCATTCAGATAATTCACTCTTTAAGTATTTGGTAGAATTCAGTGGTGAAGCCATCAGTTCCCAGACTTTATTTTTAGGGGAAATTTTTATTACTGCTTCTATTACTTGTTATTGGTCTACTCAGGTTTTGGATTTCTTCCTAGTTTGATCTGGGTAAGTTGTACATGTGTAGGAATTTATACTTTCCTTAGATTTTCAAAGATTGGCATAAAGTTGCTCATAATAGTCTCTGGTGATCATTTGATTTTTTTTTTTTTTTGGTAGTATTAGTTATGTTACCTTTTTTACTTCTGGTTGTATTTATTTGAGTCTTCTCTTTTTTCGTTAGTCTAACTAAAGTTTTGTCAATTTTGTTTATCTTTTCAAAATCCAAATTTAGGGCAGCGCCTGTGGCTCAAAGGAGTAGGGCGCTGGCCCCATATGCTGGAGGTGGTGGGTTCAAACCCAGCCCTGGCCAGAAACTGCAAAATCCAAATTTAATCCCCCTGCTTATTGGATTTTTTGTTGAGAAGAAGGAAAGAGAAATTTATTACATTGCATTTTTCCTCAAAAGGAGGAAAAAATGGCAATACATTCATCTCAAAATACCAAATTTTCCTGAACATAAGCAGAAACAGAGAGCTTTTAGAGGTGAGGGGCCTAGAATGGGAGTTTGAGGCCAACACAGTGAGCTCTCATCTCTACAAAAAATTAAAAATTAGCCATGTGTAGTGGCACATGCTATAGTCCCAGCTACATGGGAGGCTGAGGTAGGAGGATTGCTTTCACCCAGGCGTTTAAGGTTGCTGTGAGCTAGGACCGTGCACTGTAGTGCAGGTGACAGAATGAAACCCTCTCTCTAAAATAAATAAATGTATGCTCCCTCTGTGCTCACTGGCAGAATTGTGTCTTGTGTTGTGTTGCCCTGGGCCTGGGTAGCCCTGAGTTACAATGCAAAGTCCCACAACCACTTCACTCTCTCTCCCCCAAGAACAGTGATTCTCCCCCAGCACTGGCACAGCACCGCTGGGGAGGAGGTGCCTTAGGCAATGCAAGATTATCTTTCTTGCTCTCTTCAGTGCCTCTTCCTTGATACAATGTTAAAACCAGAAACTGTGATCATTTTTTGATTTGGAGTTCTTATGAAGGTGCTTTCTTGGTTTTTGTAGGGACAGTTGCTCAATTCAGCATTCCTACAACGGAATAACTGCTGGAGGGTTCTTCTATTACCCACCTTGCTCTGTTCTTCTGTATTTAATTCTAAACACAAAAACTAAATAAAGTTTCAGGAATTTTGTCTTGGTGTGACTTTCTAGAAAATTAAAGTATGATAATTCAAAACAACCTTCTCTTAACTTTTGATTTCAAGGGATAATAATAATAATAATAAATCCATTGTGTAAAAATATCCACTGACTCCACTAATTTTCCTAAGGCCTCCACTTAATCCTTTACTGCACAAATTCTTCTCTATTGAATTTGTTTTTATTTTCCTCATTTGCTTTGTATTGACATTTTAATTGTTCTATCAGGCACTATTTGTCAACAAGGATTGACATTTTATTCACGCAGTTTTCCAATACCACTTTTTATCAACTTCATGAACTCTATCACATCTTTCTCAAGATCACATCCCACTGAAGTTCAAAAATGTTTACAATATGTAAAATTAGTAGGTAAAATGTCAGCACATGAATGAAAATAGACACTATTCTGATAGGCAGAACAATGTTTAAGGACAAAGTAATTGTATAAGTGTTTAGTTCATTCAGGAGTATTTGCATTATGGTAATTCTTACTTTCCTAGGCAGCGCGGAAAGCACTGTCACCTCAGAGACTGGCTATTATGTTAATC
This sequence comes from Perodicticus potto, assembly GCA_963574655.1. Taxonomy (NCBI): domain Eukaryota; kingdom Metazoa; phylum Chordata; class Mammalia; order Primates; family Lorisidae; genus Perodicticus; species Perodicticus potto. The sequence goes on from CAUYRH010106345.1 coordinate 36,776, forward strand.
AGGTTGATGAAAATGGTTAAGATTATGTATGAAGCCAGCACATTGTGCCCCTTGATTGCACTATTGTATACAACTATGATTTAATGATAAAGATAATAAAAAAAATAAAAAATAAGATAATAAGGAATCTCTGTGTTGGTTCATTAGTTAAAATCATAATGATACATCATTATATATACAATGATAAATATTTGAAATAATTTATAGATACTTTTAATGCTGCTAAAGCATCATTTTAAATTTTAATTATTTTGAGTTTTAACTAAATCCTAACATGCTGTTTCCTGTAATTGGGCTAAATTGTACACTAACTACAGTAGAGATCCCCAACCTTGTTAGCACCAAGTACCAGTTTCATGGAGGACAATTTTTTCCACAAACTGGCAGGGATGTGGGGGGTTAATATGAATCTGCAAGCAATTGATTTCTAATGGCATATATGCAGTCAAACTTCTCTGGTATAGATAATCTGTATTAGCATCCAGTCCCCGGAGTAGCATCACCACCTCAGCTCCGCCTCAGATCATCAGGCATTAGATTCTCATAAGGAGCACACAATCTAGATTATGTGCAGTTTACAGTAGGGTTCTCTCTTTGTGGTGAGAATCTAATGGTCTCTGACCTGACAGAGGCGGAGCTCAGGCAGTGATGCAGTCGATAGGGAATGGCTGTAAATCCCACCTTCTGCTGTGCCACTTGGTTCCTAACAGGCCACAGACCAGTACCAGTCTGTGTGCCCAGGGTTGGGGACTACAGGACTAGACCATGTTTGTTCCATACACTCACAAGGCACACCATTTACCTCCCTTCCATAGATCTTTCTTAGGATCACATTAGTCTTCAAGTCATATTGATTTTCAGGCCAGGAAAAGTGCTCTAAAATTGGCATTTGCTTGTTAGGACAGATAGATCTCCTCTATCAATGGTCTATTTCCCCCATACAATTTTAAACATTGTTTCATAGGTGATATGGATAATGAATAAGAGAAGCAGAATGTGGTATCTATAGCCCATTCAGCTCTGTTAAAACTTCATTTCTTCAGTTTTATGTGATCATGTTCAGGTTGTATTTTGAATCTGTCAAGCAGGCCTATGTGCCCATCCTGGGCTGTTGGCAAGGGAGAGAAACAAGTATGTACAGGAAACTGCTCTTGTATCACAGTGAATCAAAAACCTCATTCTACCCCTGGAAGTGTCAGAGTATATTGTCTTTCAAAAATTTAAAACCGATGTCATCATAAATTACTTCTAACAATGTGAAGTTTTCATTGTTTATTTAAACAAATTTATAACTAAATAAGGATGTGATTTTCCATATGTAGAGGATGCCAAGAGTCAGACGACCTCTGAGCAAGATGATTTGCAGCTCGGGGGTGGACCCTCGGGCAATTCGTCCCCTAGTGTTCAACTGTGGAGAAAGAGCCCAAGTCCATGGCGATCCTTAGGCATGCAGTCATTGTCTAATACTCCCTCCCTTGTCTTGTACTGTCTCAATTAAAAGGCTACTGCGGGGGTTGCACGGGGCTACCCTGCAATCAATGTTAGCCTGTCTCCTGCAAGCTTGTACTTCTAATCCTTCCTTCCTACAGCTATCAAGACCAGGGCCATAGGGGCTGCAACATCCATATATTTTTAAAGAGGAAAATCTTGCTAGTGGATTCACTCATTCAAAAAATACTTACTAAGTTGTCTGTAGTACTGGATCTAAGAGATAGGAAAAGAGATATTCTGTGATATAAAACAGGAAAAATATTTAATGTAGTAACTGTATGTATTCAAAAATATTTCATGTGCATATACTTAAGTGATACATTCGTAACTTAGTTCCATGAACTATAATGAGTCCCAAGTGGAAGAGATTATTTTTTCTACAAATATTTACATTGTACTGATATTATCAAAAAAATTTACTCTTGTTTCATGGTCTTTGGTGGTTAATGAGCAAATAACTTTCAAAATTTTAGAAAACTGAATTAAAGATAATTTTGTAAATATTTACAATAATTTTGTTTATCACTCTATATTGAGAAAAAAAATTGTTCTGCCATCTTGCAGAGACATCAATTTGAACAACTACTCACACCCAAAATTACCTTTACAAGAGCTAACTAAACCAGTTGCAAGATTATAGCACCTTGCAACTATTTCTCCCCTCTCCCAAACTTGGGCAGCACAGCTCAGAGAGAGATGGAGTCAGCTTTGCCATGGACTCTAGCACCAGACTGGCTTGCACAGCTCCACGTTCTAGTATCCTTAATACCAAGCAGGCCCCCACAACCTGGCTTCAGATCTACCTCAGCACCAGGCCAGCACCTACAGACCCCAGCTGCAGAGACGCTCCCAAGGCCCTAGACTTTAGGCTTACCCCATCACCCAAGCTTTAGGCTTTCCCTGGCACCAGAACAGCACCTGCTGCTTCAGACTCCTGGTCAGCACCCATAAACTTCAGGCCCATCACAACACCAGACTAGAATCCAGATATCCTAGATTCTGGGCCAGTCCCAGACCTGCTCCAGTTCCATTTTAGCCTGTGTGTCCTCAGGCTTTACTCTGTCCAAAACAAGGCAACTCCACAGCCCTGGGTTCCAGCTCCACCCTACAATCTGTCTGACACCCAAGAACTTCACTTCCAAGGTAGACCAAGGCTTCTGGCCCAACCTAGCCCTATTCCAGCTTCCACAATCCCAGAATTTATTGGGCCCCAACACTAGGCAAGTCCAAGTGCAAAGTGAGCCCACAGAGCCCCAGGTTCCAGAATATCACCTGTGGACTCAGCTTCAGATCAGCACCCACAGAACTTAAACCCAGCCCTACCCAACAGCCAAGAAGGCTAGCATAGCCTCATACTCTAAGCTGGCACTTGCATATCTGGTCCCTAGGCCACCTCCAGTAGCCCTAGGCTCTATGCCTTTTACATGGCCAGGCCATACTACAAAGACCCAGACTTGAGGATGGCACCCTCAGAGTCAGGATCACAGCCCAATCCAGCCCCAGGCCAGCACCATGACCCAAGGACATGAGCCAACAGCCCTTGGACAAAGAACTGCCTCCTCATCCAAGCCAGGATCTGGATGAGGTACCCTATGGAACCAGACTCCAGGCCTGTCTCCATGGACACAGGATCTAGACTCGCCCTAGCAGAATCTACCCTGAGTCAAACTTTCCAAGGACTACATCAGCAAGCTTACCTCTGAGACCCTCCAGACGGCCTAACCTGAATCACTGAACTAGCTGACTTCTGAAGGTATTTTTCTGCTGAGCCCAGGCTTTAAAAACTGGAATAGGTGCTTACTTCAGACACAAGCACATGGCCACAAAGAACACGAATAAGCAGGGAAACTTGACACTGCCAAAGGAGCAAGCGAAGCACCAGTAACTGAGTCTTTTAAAAATGTAAATTTGGGTCAGTGCCTATAGCTCAAGTAGCTAAGGCTCCGGCCACATACACCAGAGCTAGCAGGTTCGAATCCAGCCCAGGCCTGCCAAACAGCAATGACAACTACAACCAAAAAATGGCTGGGTGTTGTGGTGGGCGCCTGTAGTCCCAGCTACTTGGGAGGCTGAGGCAAGAGAATCGCTTAAGCCCAGGAGTTGAAGGTTGCTGTGAGCTTTGATGCCATGGCACTCTACTCAGGGTGATAGCTTGAAGCTCTGTCTCAAAAAATAAATAAATAAATAAATAAATAAATAAAAATTTAAATTTACAAACCGCCTTATGAAAAAGAAAAAAATAATTGTGAATATCAGAATATCAGTAACAAAGAGAAGATCCTAAAATCCTCCAGAGTGTTAAAAAATAAATAAATAAATAAACTCTCAGCTAAAGAATCAGAAAATCAGAATGTCATTAGAGTTAACATGCAATAATGAATGAAAGGCTTTAGAAACAGAAAAATGGGTTTGAAATTCTAAAAAAGATTTTGAACATAAAATTTTATATACTGTCAAATTATTAATAAAGTTTAAGAATAAAAAATGCATTTAGACAGAAAAGGACTCAAAAAATGAAGAAGAAAAAATAGGTCAGGAAAGAAAGGCTCCAACATAAAAAGCTGCAAGAGTAGTTTCAGACGGATTGTAAAATAGATTCTTAGGATGAGAGAACAAGGATCAAGATTGGAGCAAAGGGACAGAGAACACCAAATTTAAATAATTAATCTGGCACATTACTGTTTTGAGAAAATATACATAATTTTTAACAAATAATTTTCTGTTAAAATAGTAAAAATAAGTAAATAAGAAAAAGGCAGTTATTAAACTATGGAGAAAATGTTTGAATAAGAAAAGAAATAAAATCATGGCATACTAGATGGCTCATCTATGAGTAAGTATACATTATTTTAAAAGCTGACTATTGATTTGATCAAAATAGTAGTATAATTCTATCAAGAAGGCCAGAGGAATTAAAGGCCATGTTTTGAACAGGATCTGATATAGTGAGATGGCTATATATTTCTTGTACATGGAATACATTTAGTAGAAATACCTAAAAAACTAAAAAATCATGAAATAGCAGTATAAGCATATTGTTTTAAAATATGAAAGTAAAACCAGAAAAAAATAGTTAAAAGAATTAAAAGTGGTTGAGGAGAGGGGAAAGCAAAACTTGGGGTGAGGATATAGATACTATTTTTTTATGTAAGCCATGTAGTAAAAGAATCTGATTTCTAAAAGTCTGTGTCTGTGTGTGTATATATATATATGTATATACACACACATATATATAAGTGTGATAAAAATAGAAGATAAATTTTAAAACATTGGTAAAAATACAATCTATTAAGCTACAAAATTTTGCTGTTTTCCATTTCCTTTGTTTATGGTAGAAAACTAAACATTTTGAGGAAAAGAATGAGTTCTAAACATTTCAAATTCCAAACTTTTTGTTCTATATTTCGAACACATAACAGAAACTCTCGAAAAAGATACTATTATAAGAAATGGCAACGGAATAAGCACCAGATATGCTGGGGTAGAGCTTAAGGAAAAGGCATATATTAATGACTTCATAAAAGGAATGAGAGAACTGTTGGTAAAAATTGGAAAACGAGGCTTCAAGCATCTAAGACAGGTAGGAATTTACCATGTTCACCCTGAAAAATGCCAAAGCAGGACTAGCAGGAGGCAGATCCAACTGCATGCAGCCCCAGGTGCTCCGAGTATCTGCAAATGCAGGGTGTGTCTTGGGCCTCTGTGCAGAGAAACTTTTCTACTGTCTCACCTTCTACTCTAGTTCATTATTGCTGCACGTTTCCAAAAGATGATGACTTAAACCAACAATCACTAGGTTATCTCTCATGTCTCTGGGGGTTGACTATGCTCAACTAGGCAAGTTGTTACTCAGTATATCTCATAGAACTGCAGTCAGGTAGTGGCCAGGACTGGGCTTCTTTGCTTCCATGACTGGCAGTGGATATTGGCTCTCAGATGGAATTTCAGCCAACATGTGGCCTCTACTAGTGACCAGGTATTATGTCCTCTCACAAAGATATGTTCAAGTCCTAATCCCGAGTCCTGCAGAATATGACTTTATTGTCTTTACAGAAGAGATAAAGCTAAACATGAGGTCATTAAGGTGATGCCCAATCCAATATCATCTTCTTTATAAGAAAAGGAGATTTGGACTCAGAGACAGACGCATATGGGGGAAGACAATGTAGAAAGTCTCAGCTCACCTTTCATAGTGAAAACACTAAAAAGGTGAGAAATGACAAAGAAAAAAAGAAGCCCAGAAAGGACAATTTATTAATTCATTAACAGTCATGTATACCAGGTTATGAGAAAAACAAAAATAGCAATACATAATAAGCAAAATATACTAATTCATTTTAAAAAGAAAATATACAGTAGTAGATAGTTGTTGATCTGGTTGAGCTGTACATTTAAAAAAATTACTTCCATTTGACTGGGCAGGGCATATGGATGTGAACTTGATAGATATATAGTAGAACAATAACCAATGTAATTAATTTTAAGCAAATATATTTTGTTATTAATATGGTTGTTAGCCAACCATTTTATTAAGTATGAACTTACTATATTACTTGGTTTAACTTATCGTCATGTCTCTGCATTACAGTTTTATGTTTTGTTTTCCCTTGGTGAGTCAATATCAATCCCAGGCAACAGAGAAACCAAAAACTAGTTAGTCCTGTTTGAGGTGTTGACAAGAAAAGCAGCTCTCTTGGGGTGGGAGGGAAAAAAAGTAAAAAAAAAAAAAAACAGCAGCTCTCTTTCATAAAGGAACAAAGCCAAACACTAATGTGGGAAAGTGTGTATTATCAAATTAGTATGAGAATGTTGAAGAAATGTGTCATATACTGATACAACTTAACACTTATATTTTGTTTAGTGCTCCCTTTAGAAGATAAGGATAAAAGAACACATATAAAATAAAGGCAAACTGAAATACAAATTTCTATTAGGAGAAGTTTTTCGAACATGATTTCATGCAGAGATGTGTATTCATGTGAAATTTGTCCTTTATAAAATCAGAGTGTGAACTTGAGAAAAGTAAAGCCTTTTAGCTAGGATATCTTGATAGGCAGATTCAGGCCTTCTATCTGAACCCACCACCTGAGCTTACTGGTATACCACCTAAAAAAGGAGTTGGAGGCAAAGCACATTTTGAATGTTTGCAATATATCTGCACATAGGCTAAATGAGTTACTTCATGGGAGCCACAGTTGGAGACAATAGTGCAGGGAAAATTGATTTATTCATTCCTGGAAGCCAAATACATATATACGCTATGAAAAAGTGAAGTAATATAATTTCAGGAATACCCAAACTATTCTAGTCAAAATATTTCTCCAACTCTATAGCAACTATGTATTCCACTATTAGAATATTGGGACAAACATGGAGAATAGATTTTACCTTTCCTGCTAAATGTGTAGGAGCACAACTGATTGATGAAGAATATTGTTTATGGACTTAGACATTAGATGTGTTATATTTCCACACTTTAAAATGTATTTATTTTGTTTTGTTTTTAGCAGTGGCCCATGTTCCACAACACTTCCATGAGAGTAGGTGTATAGTCTATGTCCCCAGGGGTCTATCACAATGCATGGCACTAGTTGAAGTGCTCGAAAACTGTATATAGAAAGAGAGAAAGAAAGGCAGAGAGGAAGGAAAGCAAGAAGTAAAATATTAGGATTAAAGTCTTGAAAGTCCAACTGTTAGAATGGAAATGACTCACTTAGAAGCTCTAGCTTGCTATCTCAATAGCACAAATTGATTTTAGCACTCCACAAGGAAACAGTGCAAATGAATGAGGCACACACCCAGGAAGCTATTAAGTCTCAGAAACCAAGGCCAGGTAATGCCCCACATGGAGGGTCCTTGTAGACTGGGCCAGCTGGGTTCACAGGGAGAGGCTGTCATAAAATGAATAGGAAGAGGACCCCCAAAGAAGTTCTCTTCTCAGTTTCATGTTGTCTGAATTAGGAGTGTGCTGCTCCAAACACCCCAATACGAGTGCTCTCTTAGTTGTAAGTTGTCACAGAAAACAAAGGGAACACTAAAATTTATCACAACAGAAATGCTTGCAAAGAGGCAAGCAATGAGCACCAAGGAGATGAGCTCTTTGGCATGATTTCCTCAGTGGTCTGAGGGCTGTCCTCCTTTGCCTCGTGTTCCCTGCCTTCTCCTCAGCCCCTATTGTAAAGGATCTTCTTCCCTTCACACTTCTGAGCAAAGTACGTACTGAGCTCGTTTCCCTTAGCATGGGATATTATATATGGCTACACACATGGTAATAAGAATTACATAGGCACAATTCCTACTTCTTAAAAATGTATCCAGTCCAGGATATTTAAAAAGGAAAGATATTAATAGACCAAATGTAACCTAAATAAAACTTCATTCTCCACAATATTTTCCCTCCGATATTTTTCTTACTATTGAAATTTAACTAACTTCTTATTTAAATATGTAGCCTCTGATCAGAGGGAAATTATTATTATTTTTTGAGACAGAAAGATTTATTACTCTTCTCCTGAGGAAAAACATACCCCAAAAAAACAACTTTTTGTTTGAGGACTGCTGGGAGGAAACAGGGAAGTTCAAAATTTAATAATTTTATGTATATCTGTGTACTTATATCTGAAAAATAAGTATTATGGTTAACTAGACTTAATAGCTAGTTCATAAAGGGCAAAAAGTCTAACATTTAGATGATCTAAAACGGGGGTACTCAAACTTTTTAAACAGAGGGCCAATTCACTGTCCCTCAGACCATTTGAGGGCCAGACTATAATTTAAAAAAAAAACTATGAACAAATTCCTATGCACACTGCACATATCTTACTTTGAAGTAAAAAGCAAAATGGGGGTGGTGCCTGTGGCTCAAAGCACTAGGGCTCCAGCCCCATATACCAGAGGTGGTGGGTTCAAACCCAGCCCCGGCCAAAAACTGAAAATAAATAAATAAATAAATAAAATAAAGGGAACAAATACAAACACAATATTTAAAATGAAAAAAGTCACCCCTAGCTGCAAAAAAAAATAGACCTCCTAACTTCAAAAAAACAATAAATCCTAACTTGTTCTTATCTCAGGCAGCAGCAGGCTCTGCACAGGCAAGCTCGTGACTCCTCGGATCATGAGTCTCATTCTCACCGGAGACTGAGAGGAGTCGTGGAGAGACAGAGAGAAGGAGGGGAGTCAGAGAGTGTGGTGCACATTCCACACATGCACACTGCAGCCCCAGACAAATTGGCTGCTAAGCAGGACAGGCATCAGCAGCAAAAACAACCAGTGGGCCAGAAAAATGTCCTCAGTGGGCCACATGTGGCCCACAGCCTGTAGTTTGAGGACCCCTGGTCTAAATGTATTTACTTATTCTTGCATCATTTAATAAATGCTTACTGAGTATTTTTAAAAGACACCTGGCACTGCCCTAAGCACCATCACTATAAGTAACATTAGGTAAGATGTCTGCTCTCATGGGTCTGACAGAGGTCCCAGGAAGAAGAAATTGTGAAGCAAAAATTATTACAATTTAATAAATGTTTAACAGGATTTAAGTGCAATTTCTCATGTTGTCTCAGTTTAGTTTTATCAGCAGCATCACATTCCAAATTGAGATATTAGACCCCTATGTAGGATTTGCAAAGAAAGTGGGCTAAAAACTTCCTTGTGACCTTTGGCTCATCACCTTTCTCCCATGGAGGATTGATAAGTGTCTTGGGGATTATCAGCATTCAGAGAATTCAGAGACAGTCTCTGGAGAGACACTGAAGACTTACTTGTTGGCTTTCCCATACTCCCACTCTTTGTAGTGAGGAAGGGGCTTGCCTCTGCCTCACTCTACTAAGCCATATATGAGGGGCTTTACTTACTCAGACAGCTTGACACAAGTCTCCTGGAGTCTGGGAAAACTATGGAAGAATGTATGACTCACCCTTGAAGAGCCTGAAAGTGAAAGGGCTTGGTTAGATGGGCCTGAAGCAGTGAGAACCCAGTTTGAGTTGGGAGAAACCTGCATTCCCACTGTCCAGACAATCTGTGAATCCTTCATGTTTCCTGTAAACTGACATCTTTCTCACAGAAGGAGCTGGCTTAGCACCCTAATAAAAGAGAACCCTTAAACAACCTGAGGGCAGTGTAATCACATTAAGAGGAATCAACCTTCCAGGAATGGGACCCAGGGGCAGGCAGCTGAAGGAGAAATATTGATTTCACAAATTGAAAGAGTTGCAGTCTAAAGATCTGCAGAAGGAGGGGCCCTGGGAAACTCACCCTGTGGCTCTTAAATGAAAAGGAGATAGGAATTGTGCATGGGCCTTCCATGGCCCATGATCACACGACAAAACACCAGCTACTGACTATACTTTTTCCTAATCTACTGGTTTGACACAAAGGTATCAGAAATAGTCACTTTAAGTGTAGAAGGAAATGATTGAAAACAGAAAAGGAAGCTCAGCATGTCTCCTCCTAATGTGGGCTTCTCAGCCAGAGACAAGCCTAAGCTGAGAGAGTTTAAAGGTTGAATGGCATTAGAGGTTTATACCTCACTAACTGAACTGGAGTGAGACTGGTAGACTAGACTGAACTTTTTACTGCCCTCTCCAAAGGGACCACTTCATTACTCAGTGACTCAAAAATCTGCTTTAGATTTTATCCAGGTGTGGGGGAAAAATGGCTCTATAGAGTTTAAAATGAGTAGTGACAAGTAAGTAGAATCATTCTCTATTATATACTTGGAATTTACTGTCTGCTGCATTCAATAATCCACCACATGAAAGAACTTCAGAATGCTGTGAAAATATAAGAGAACTAACCCAAGATAGGTAGACAGGAAAAACTTCATTGGAGAGGTAAATACTAAGCTCTGATCAGAAAAATAAATAAGAACCAGGCATAAGGAATAAGAGGCAGGAGTAAAAAGGAAAGAAGAAGCCATTAGGAAGAAGGAAAGGGGAAAAAAAAAAGAACTTTTAAAAAACTGTGGCAGGAAAGAGCATTGTTCTAGATCAGGCATCCTCAAACTTTTTACAGGGGACTAATTCACTGTCCCTCAGATCGTTGGAGGGCCGGACTATAGTTTAAACAAAAAAAACTATGAACAAATTCCTGTGCACACTGCACATACCTTATTTTGAAGTAAAAAACAAAATGGAAACAAATACAATTCACACCAACTCATGTGGCCCATGGGCCGTAGTTTGAGAACCCCTGTTCTAGATAATGTGACTGCCTAAGAGAGGACTCCAGCATGTGTATAAAACCACAGTTAATTTTATCCCTAATCAGTTCTGTAGGTTGATTGGGCTCAGCAAGCTAGTTCTTGATTCACGTCACATAAGGTTGCAGTAAGACAATCGCTAGAACTATGGTCATCAGAAGGCTCCTGAAGGCTAGATATCCAAGATGGCTCCCACACATGGCTGCAAGATGATCATAGCTGTCAGCTGGGAGCCTGACTTAGAACTTCAATAGAACCTCTCCATGTGGCCTGGGCTTCACAGCATGGTATCTGCATTCTGACAGGGAGTGTCTCCCACAAATGAATGTTCTAATACAGTGTTCAAAGAGAACTGGACTGAAGCCACATAGATTTCTATGATCCCACAATGTCACTTCAGGCAAACTCTATAGGTCAAAACAACCACAAGCCAGCCTACATTCAAGGTGAGGGCAATCTCAATGTGATAGTGATTAAAGAATTTTAAGGCGATGATTTTTAACTGCCATAGGTGTGGCCAACTGGAATAACTGAAAGTTTATGTGTCTGAGGTATAGGAATTGCCACTGAGCTTGTAAGGCCATTTAAAGAGCTTGGAAGCTGCTGTGAGAGTCACAGGGTGAAATTAAAAGCTTGTCGAGAAATAAGTAATCGCCAAAAATAATGTAGAAAATCACAAAAAATTATTCATTGAACAATAATCTAATTTCTTTCACAAAGAAATAAATTATCATTTATTTAGAATCTGATATTAATTAAGCAGTATTATAGTAACAGAGAATTACATAATATTGAGCCAATTTGGGAGAGCTAAGCTAGATTGGAAATGTAAAGCTTCCTCTTAATGAAAAGTTACCTCTTGATGAATATGCATTTGAAATGAGGAATATCTTCATTTTGAGATTCATTAAAATGTTCGTCTCCCCTCCATTTATCATTAAACTTGTAACCTTATCTAAAAATGCCCTGATTTTATTGTAGAATTTTGCTTCATAGTTTAAATATACAGGGAGATATACTGACTTCACTAAACTTCTCCAACTGTGTTGTATTTAGTTTCAAATTATTATCTTTTCTCCAAGTCAACCGAAAATCTTTATACATTTTCTAGTACAAGCGCTTCATATGAAGTGTGCAAAAATCACAAAAGCCTAAGGGATTGAGTTTAATTGTACATTTGATGCCACTATGGACAAAGAATTGAACTCTTATCCTCTTCTAGTGGGGCAATGGTTGAAGGGAGGGAACTTTATCTGTCAATCTCCCTTGAAGAAGATATTGCATAGTTTTCTCTCCAAAGTGTTCAACTTGAGTTCTATAAGTTCTAATTCTCTCCTCATCTAATTTCATGGATGTTATACAAAGAGGTTTTCTGATAATTTCAAGGATTATAACTCAGAAACTATTTTCTCATTTATTGAGAGACTATTTTTTGCTAGGCAATGTGGAAGATGTTAGGGGATACAAAGATTAAATAGGCAAAACATTCGAGAAGGAGAGATAGAATGTGCAATAATTCCTGTTATACAAAGTAGAAAGTGGCAAAAGCAGCAAGAAAGGGGTTACTCAGAGGGCTATAAGAATTCAGAAGAGCAAGACATTTGAGATGAGCCTTATAAGTTATTCTATTTGGGTAAAGAAGTAAGCATGACTTGGAATTGTGGACAAGTGGCACAGATAAGATTTGAGTAAGTGGAAAACAGCATTCCATAAATAAAAACAATGTAAGATGAATCATGGATATAAGAAAGTTCAAATTGGGTACACGTAACACTGAGTGTGACCAAAGTATGAGTGAAGAAATAGGAGACAATTCTGCAAAGACACAGTTCTATGATTGTTAACAGCCATAGGTGTGGCCATAGATGTTTGTCTAACAGTTTGGACATTACACAAAAATCTAGACTGTATTCTAGATTGCTTCTATAAGCAATGAGGAGTCACTGAAAGTTTTTTGGTTAACAGTTGATGTGATCAAATCTATGTGTCAGCAAATTAAGCTGGCAGGATGTGTAAAATGGATTTCAAGAGAGAGAGCTAGTGGAAAGGAAGTGAACTCAGAGGCTACTGTCATCTTTGAGGTGGGGCCCTGAACCAGGGTGACTAGTCAGGAGAATTTCACTGAGACTGTCATCAATTGATTGGGAGAGGAGAGCAGAAGGACTGAAACATGGTGTCTACACTAAAAGTCTAGTTAAGGAAACATGTAAAACTCGGGAGTTAGAGGTTATAAGAAGAAAGATGAGTGTAAATTTAAACCTAAGTTTCAGATATCAAAAAATATTCTAATGCAGCTGTCTGCATTAAAGGCATTTAGAAATTTGAACTTAGAATCTATGAAAGAAGGCAAGGCTGGAGACTTGAAATCATCTGCAGATTAATAGTGGTTACCACTTACTGAAATCTTAAGATGTGCCAGACACCATGTTAGACACTTCACATGTATTATCTTATCTAAGCCTTACCATGAGCATGAAAAACAGGCATTGTTACCCTACCGAGACCTAGAAAATGAAAGAACTTGCCCAACGTTTCTCAACCAGTCAAAGGAAGAACTAAGCAAATCTGTTTAAATCCAGAGCAGATCTGTAGATGTTAAAGTCATGAATTACAGAGTAGTTCCATTTGTTCATCTAGAATGGTGTCTAGCACATAGTAGGGAAATTACACCTAACCTTCTGTGGTGAGGAAAAACTACATACCCTCCCCTCAGAGACTCAAGTCATCATCTTATTTCAAATAGAAAGTGGAGTGGTTGGAGGTGTAGGATTAGGGGGCACAGCCTGGGGTGGTGATTGGATGGTTAAGATAACAAAATTGGGTTCTGCTGCCTCTATGTAAGTCCTAGAGGAGGTTCCAAATATATGAACCATCTCTAGAATTTTTTACATAATTTATCTTTCATATCTGAATACTCCTTTGAGTCCAGAGCAACAAGAAAAGCACCATTTGGCATCTGATTAAGCAAGTGCTCATTAACACCCACCATAACTCAGTAGGAGCTTCTATATAATGAGGCCCTAAAACCCCCTACCACTGTCAGAATTTAAAGTGAACTGCCCAAATCTAACTGATTGGAAGGGGGAGTCACTGATTTCAGGAGGCTGCAAACAAGCTACAGGAATCCATTTTCTTCCAGTGCTCTCAATGAACCCACGTCCAATTTTAAATAAGATAAAGATAGTGCTATTGTTTGAATGTTTGTCCTCTACAAAATTCATGCTAAAAATTCATTGCCATCATAACAATATTAAGAGGTGGGGCCTTTGGAGGAGATGGAAACCTCACCCTCCTAGATGGGATTAGTGTCAATATAAAAGGGTGAGGTTGGCCCCCTCTTACTCTCTCTCTTTTTAAATTTCAGAATAATACAAGGGTACAAATATTTTGGTTACATTAATTGCTTTTGTACACTTCAAGTAAGTTATAAGTGTGCCCATCACTCAGAGAGTGTTCATTGTACCAATTAGATGTGAATTTATCCATTCCCTCCTCCTCTTCCCCCCCTGCGTGATTTCTGATGTGTTATTTACATGTGTGCACATGGGTATGATCGATTAGTTCCAATTTAATAGGGAGTACATGTGGTGTTTGTCTTTCCATTCTCGAGGAACCACTTAGAATGGTCTCCTTTTTTTGTTTGTTTGTTTTTTTGTAGAGACAGAGTCTCACTTTATCACCCTCAGTAGAGTGCCATGGCATCACACAGCTTACAGCAACCTCCATCTCCTAGGCTTAGGTGATTCTCTTGCCTCAGCCTCCCGAGTAGCTGGGACTACAGGCGCCTGCCACAGCGCCCAGCTATTAGAATGGTTTCTTGCTCTCTTCCCCTTTCCTTGCCCTTCTGCTCTTCTGCCATGTGAGAAACAGTATTTCCCCTCTCTAAAGGAGGCAGTGTTCCACGGTGCTGTCATTAGTGCCTGAATCTTGGACTTTCCAGCCTCCAGAGCTGTAAGAAATTAACCTTTATTCTTTATAAGTTACCCAATCTCAGTATTGTTACAGTCCCAAATGGACTAATACAGATTTTTGATGCAGGTAATCTTGGTTCACCAACTAATGGTTAGCACAATCATTAAAAAGCCAAAATTTCCACATTAGAGAAGTCCTATTTCAGAAAACCAAGATGCATGAATGGCCTAAAAGCCTGGGTAATGAAGTTCTGTTTTGAAATGAACCTTAACTGGAAATTAAAGACTCCCTAGTAATGCAGCACCAGCCCTGGTTCTAATATCAGTTGTTGTATAGCCACAAGGCAAACCCCAACAGCTCAGAGTCTTGCGTGCATCCAAGCCTGATCACACAGGCCAGGCAAAGGCCACCTCCTGCCCACGTACTGCATTATCCTCCAGATAATAGCAATACCTAACATTTACTGCACTTTTACACTTCAGGATCTGTTCTAAGCACTTTACATTTGTACCTTCTTATGTACCCATCACAATAACCTATTAAGACATATTATTTTGTCATGATTTTATAGATAGTAACATTCCACGTCCCTTCTCAAGAATTTCTGGCTTGTGTTGAGGTTAATGTCAGTCACTTGTGCCTCCTTCTTTCCTGGTTCTAACCAAGAGTACAAACACAGTGAACTGATAAGCAGACAAGGATCAGACTTTTTTTAATGGAGGCTTAATCACCTCAAACTACAGGGTCTCTGAAAGTATTGGATTAGAGACAATAATTTGGAATTGAAGAAAAAAAGCAAGGCTAGGATCCTATAACCTCCTGCTAAATCTGAACCATGGCACCATCCACTGGAGAGTATTGGCTCTGCAGGCAGAGTCTTCATAAATCTCTAGCCAGCAGAGGTATGGTGGACTTGGACCTGTCCCAAAGAGCCAGTCATCAGCAGGAAGGTGCTGGAAAACACTGTAGAGAAGTGTCCCTTCTAAAATCTGACTACAATAAAAAGAATCCTATTTCTTGCTCTTAATCATAAGAAAGAAAGCAATCATAGCTTTCAAACATAGCTGCCCACTGGAATCAATTGGAAAGGTTTTAAAAATTGCAATGGTCTGGCCATAGCCCAGACCAACTAAATTAGATCCTCTGAAACACAAATATATTTTAAAGTTCTCCAGGAAATTGCAATGTGCAGCCTTGTCTGGGAACCACCACTTTATAAACTTGGTAACCCCACCCCCTTAGTTACTAGTAACCCAGCCAGGTCTAATTGGACATTTTTGAGGGACTACTATAAGCTGAGAAATTTACATATTCCTCACTGCAATTCTGTGAGGGAGGTATGACTAGTCACAGCATTTCACAGATGGGGAAAGGGGAGTTTGGAGGGGCTAAGAGATAGACTTGGGATTACATATCAGTATTCTGTCACCTGAGCTGAATACTGACCCACTATGCACCATGCTGCTCCTTGTGGAGATCCCCACAATTGCTCCAGTCAGATAATATATTCCTTTTTATAGGGAGGAACAAATAAGTTAGAGATCTGAAGAGTACATTCCAGTATTTCCTTCTAAGAGAACACAAATTTCTTCCATGGAAGTCGAGGAATATGAATTTCCAATAAGTAACTTTAATTGTACAGAATAATAAATCAACAGTCAGAGAAAGTTAGGATTGTCAAGCAGTTAAAATCATATAGCATTTTTTTTAATAGAACCAGTTTTATATTGTAGTTTTGAATATAGCCATCCTTGGTGTGTTGAGATTGAGAATGAGAAAACTAGACAGCACAGTTTATGAAAATAAACCTAAGGATTGTAAAGGAATGTGCCATGAGAGATTATGGGGGATTATGGGAATATAGGGATTATGGAAATAATTAAGATGCTTCTGAACATACAGTGACAATACAAGCTAAGTAAAGAAAAATAAGAACAGAAGGTTGGGAGACCGGGAGGGACTGAAAGGCTGCAGGGCAGGTGAGGTAAAATTCATATGCTGAAACACTAACACTTAGTCAGGAGGTGATAAAGGTGAGGTATTACTCTTTAACTCAGACATTTTAAAAGGTGAAGTCAAAACAGAATTCTCTCACATTTCTAAACCTCTGCCGAGATATCAAGTAATATGAATTTGATCTTGTTTTATACAACTTTGCTAAAAGTGTGAGTTTATATGTCAAATAATGTGCTAATTTTGATGACAATAGGGATTCTGGCACTGAAAAGAATTTAATGACTCTATGCAACTTCTTTTATAGGATAAATAATAATTGTTATTTTTACAACTGAGAATTTTTGCATCATGAATTTGTAGAACATTTGTATATAATTTAACCTGAGAAAAATTCATCACATTACAATTCAGTGTCAGAACAGCTGATGAGCAATAGAAAAAGAATTCCTAAACAGGTGTTTCCTTTTACTCCTCTTTTCAAGGTATGAATCATATTCTGAGAAGACGACTGAAAGAAAGACAAAGACTCCACCCATCTTTGCCAACTCACAGCTGCATCAAGCTTATGAAACAATTTGCAACCCAGAGCTGCACCCATGAGCTGCTCTCTTAAGTGCTTAGATAGAATTTCAGGTGTTAGAATCAGCGAAATTAGGTTAATTCAGTTAAGTTGTTTTCATTTTGGGAGAAAGTTCACATGGGGGGTTAATGATGTGATAACTACATATTTTAGTCAAACGTGACTGGATCTCTTAGTTTTGACAGTGCTAGTACAATTTGGTGGTGTTTCTGGAATGGAAAAACAAACTCTACATTGATTTGTTAAGAGTGGGAATCTCATTCTTCTCAGTCATGTAACTAAATGACTACATTAGCTCACCTGTGATTAATTCCCATGCACGCGTGCACATGCACACACACATATACACCTCCAATGCCTACAGCAGGTATAAGTTTTACATAACTACTATTAGAATTATCACAGTCCTTAGTATATTATGATATAGATAGCAGGAACACTTAGTGTTATCTGAAAAAATAAAGCATTCTAGAATTATTATGCCTTTTTTCTTGCACCAACTTTTGGTGACTTTATGGCTACCTTAAGAAATTTTGAAATGAGTCTTTGCTAAAGAGAATATAGAAGAGATTCATCCACATTACTTAATTAGGAACCATAAAATTATTTTAGTTACCATAAAACCCGTGTCCTGAAAAATCTAAAAATTATTTACTTGGGGGTTGCTTTCAAAGATTACATGAAAGATTTAATAGGGTTCACCTTGCCACTGATTTTGTTAGGTTGACCAAAAATGATTGGACATCAGCAATTTCATATAGTTCAGCCTGCTTGGAGTTGGTTTGACATTAAATTAAAAATATATCCCTATGTATTTCCAAGAAAAGTCTTTGCAAGAGAATAACCTCAGCTACTCTGCAACGTGCCAAAAATACCAATTACAATACATATTCAATGCTAGAGATTATGGTGCTAGCTTTCCAGAAAATTCTGGGAGTAATAAAAGGCAGGGACACTTCAAAACAATTTCCCAATACAAAAGTGTCATTCTGACAGCAATTTTTAAATTCCGTTCACAAATGTTTTGTTTGTTCTCTTTTCTCTTGACCACCTTCCACAGAAAGTGAAGAGCAATGAATCTTCCAAGAGTTAAGAAAAGGTAGAAATCTGAGTAACCAGCCACTTCACAGGCAGTAACTGGCTAGAGTAATGCAGGCTTCGTTTGTAAGTCAGAAGCTGACTTGATAAAGTGCACCGTTAAATAACTTTATAGAAAACTAGCTACATTATGATACACAGAGATCACGACTAGCAGAAAACGAGTTTTAAAATTCTGAAAAGCAAAAAATAAAGATTTTCTTATTTTCTAAGGGGAGCAAGAGTTCCTACACTTTCGGAAGATAAAACAGAGACCCAAACACAGGACACATACAGCCCTGTGGAGCACTACTGTATTTTCTAGATTCTCATTCTGAATCCTGTATTTCTTTAGCCTATAAATGTAAGATACAAATCAATTCAGACACTACACACAATTTATTTGAGTCTCGTCTCGTTTTTAATTTTATTTTTTAAAAAAGACAGATTTAGCATATGGTAAGAAATTACTAAGTTACACGTTTTTTAAATCTGTCAATTGCTACAGTAATGGAATAAATAAATAAGATTTTTTAAAGTTCAATGTTTATAGACATATTTATAAAAAAATGACTGAATTAGAAGACATTAAATAATGTTGGTACACACAAGGAAGGGATTTAGGCAAGGAAAGGCACATCATTTTACCACAAGAAATAAAGACCATAATTAGACTTTAATGGACAGCCAAAACTTTAGATCTTGTGGTAGGTTTCCCAGCTCTGGAGGGTCATCATGGTGGAAACTTCTTTACAGTATTTGCCTGGAATAAATGTATTATCAGTTGGGGAATTTTACTCTGTGACTGTAATGTTAAAAAGAAAGCACACTTTTAATAATAAGCTTGGTATAAGAAGAGGGAAAGAGCAAAAATCTAAAATGGCTTGGTGGTATTGAAAAGCCTACTAAGGAGAGTTTAAAAAAATTAAAATAAGATTAACCATCTTATCTGACTAAATTAGAATTTGTATAATTACAAATTTAAAACTTGTAGTAAACACTGTATTTTTCACTTCTTAGAGACAGAATATGATAGAAGCAGCTGCCGTATTTCACCTCAGATGAAGCTATGTGCTAATGTTCAGGGAAAAGGATCTCAGATAATTTCCAAATTTTAAGATAGCATTAATAACCTTGACTGACTGGCTATCTACAACAGCAAAGTAAACATGAAATTTTGACACTTAGAGGTTTCCCAAAGAAACTAAAGAGTTTCGAGTGGAACAGATAGTTACCTTACCTTTACTGAAAAGTCTAACAAACATTAGCAGAACTTGTTTGGGGTCAATTTCCTACTGCAAATTTTCTTTTACAAATTTGTGGCAAGTCTTTATCAATTTCTTTCTGTCTGGACTCTGAGCCTAGATTAGTTTGTTTGAAAGATGGAATCACTTACAGTAAATCACATAAGTTTTTAGTTGTATTAAGTGCTATTTAGTGGTGTGTGTATGTATAAATACAATATATTTCCAGAATAAAATGGTATATCCACAAAAAAATAAAAATTAAATAAAAAACAAATGGGAAGGAAGCAAAAAAAATCATTATTAAAAAATAATAAAAATGGCAATTGTAAAGCAGGCAGCTTCCCACTCAGGCCACACGATACGCCATCAAGGTGTACTCTTTCCGGTTGGTGTGAGCAGCCCAGATGAAGAGAGCAGAAGCCATGAACTGTAGGGGAGCTGAGACGCAAGCCAGGCAGAAGGACCATCCAAATTCACCAGATACATTCTCAGGCAGCTCTAGTTTCTCGTGGAGTAGTTCAATTCCAGCAACATAACAACTTACTGAGCCCAATGTACAAAGACCTTGAGGTGGGTGAGGGGGATTCAGAAAACAAAACAAAACATGAATAGGTAAGAGCATAGTACAAAGCTTTTCAGGCAAGATGACAGCTAATAATATGTGAATGTTTAAGAATTGTAATTCTTTGGTCCCTAATCAGACAGGAAAAACGTAAAAATGATGACAAGACCTACCTGCAAGGAGGTGGAGAATGCCTGTGGCAATGGTGGGATACAAGCTTCGGCAAATACAAGCACAAAGTCCAATCAAAGCCCCAAAGCACATCAAACCTAAACTAACAAAAGGTAGCAGAAACTGGCAACGCCAAAGATCTAATTTTTAAAAAGAGACAAAAAGAAAGAATTTAAATGTTACCATGATTTCAGACCATTTTCCCACAATGCCAATTCCTATCATATTCTAATTAGACTTTTTTCCCTCAAAAAGTGAGAAGTATTTTAACATGGAGGCCCCTTTTCTAAAGCACATTGTTTAAAAGGATGCTAAGTTTGTCCTGATAAAAGTAAAAGGACAATAACAAGTAAAAATTACTGAAGGCTTTCTACGAGCCATTCAATGTTTGCTCTACACATGCTTTGTGTCTTAATTCTCCCAACAAGTCTAGGAAATAGGTATGGTTGGCCCTTTACATCTCATTTCCAAGGACTTAGTCATCCACAGATTTAACCAACTATGGATCAAAAATATTCAGGAAGAAAACAGTTAACACCACAAATATCAATAAAAATAATGCAGTATAATAATACAGCATTTACATTGCTTTATAAGTAATCTAAAGATGATTTAAAGTATACAGGAAGACTGCATAGGTTATATGTAAATACTGTACCATTTTCTATAGAGCCCTTTGCATCCTTAGATTTTCGTATCTGGTCTTGGAACCAATCCCCCACAGATACTGAGGGATGACTATGTTGTTATCATTACCATTTTATAATTGAGGAAACAAGCGGCATAAATAACTTACACAAAGTAACATAGTAAGTAGGAGAGAGAGGATTTGAAGTAAAAACAGTCCGCCTTTACATACAAACAGTATCTTAACTCTTATTGGATCTAAAGGCAGTAATAACACGTAAAAGGTGATTAGAAAAGACCTGTGTTGCAGGGCTGTTGAGACAGTATACATAAAGCACAAAGCAGAGAATCTAAAATGTACTAGGCACTCAATAAAAGGCAGTTTTAATTATCATAAATCCCTCACCGACATGGAAAGAAAACTGATGACCTTACAAAAAAAATCCCATTCCAATTTCAGGTAATTTTAACTATTAGCAATGCATTAATAGTATCAATCTTAACCAAATTTTACCTTTTTGCACTGGCTTTACTTTTTGGGACTTCTTAAGAAGTCTTTTAATTTATTTCACTTCAAACTCTACTAGTGATAAAATTTCTTCCTATGCATTCCCACTGCAAAAATGAATACTTGCAGTTCATTCAACCTTTTTTCTCTTAACATAGCCATTCTTCTAGGCAACCACTGGGAAAGTCTCTATAGTCCTGAAAACAGAGGCTCAAATCTGAAGATGGTTTTTCAAGGGCAGCCTGACCATCAAGAAATAGGATTTTCCTAATAAATATTTTATTTTTTTGATATCGACACTTTTGCTACTACCACCTAGGATCAGAATAAGACTTTTGGCAGGACTGACAGTGACTCATTTATAACTTGCAGTCAATTTTTCACCTATACCTATCTAAACTCAGAAATTTATAATTTATTTCCTCTTAATTAAATGAGTCCATGGATAACTTCTTGTGCAAGTGTGGATACCATCATCTAATATATTAGCAACCACTCTGAACTTTAATTCATTGGAAATTTGCTGATTATCCCCCGCCTTTTAAAATACTAGTTATCATGGAAGAATTCTTTGGGATACTGCAGAGATCTTATGTCAAGCTGACACTACCTACTAACTCATCTTATTCCAAAAACAGAACTTAACAAAAGACAAAATATTTTCCCAACTGTCCTCGTGAAATTAAAGTACTCACAGGTCCGAAGTAGATCAATTCCACTATTGTGGTTTCCGGGATCAACAAATTTCTCCATGAACTGCTCAGTCAGTGTGAAACTCATACATTTTGTGACCACATCAAATGACTCTGGAACAAGAACAATAATTGCTTGTTGTTTTAATTATAAACATTTAACAATAATGTCTTTCAGTACACATTCTCCAAAGTAAAAAGTGATATAGAAAGATGTTTCCAGAGGAGTTAGCAATTTCTTTGGCATGGACTGACACACAGGTGTCATAGACCAATGGATGCCACTGGTTCTCAGTAGCAGGCTGAAGACATGGGTGCAGGGAAAGGGGGGGGGAAATGTAGCAATAAAATGAATGACAGAACATATAAGACTATGTAAGAAGACTATGAAAAGCAGGAAGGGACAAACACTGAAACAAACAGAACCTTTGATCTTCTCCCCCAAACCTGTTCTACCAGCTGCATCCCCATCTGAGGAAATGACAATTCTGTCCTTTCAGTTCCTCAGACCAGAAATTTGAAGAGTCATTATCACTAATTTGCACTCCATCAGGAAATCCAAGTTCTTCCTTCAAAATATATCCAGAATCCAGCTGCTGCTCAATGCCACCACCCTAGCCTGTGTCATGATCATCTCTTACCTGAATTACTGCAACAGCTCCTAACCAGGACCTAGCTGCCTGTCTGTTCTCACCTCACATCAGCCAGGGTGACCAGATCATGCCTCACCATTACTCAAAGCCTGCCATGACTCATCATTGTACTCAGAGCAAAAAAACCAAAGTCCTCACCATGCCTAAACAGTCCTATATGATTTGCCCAACTCCTGGAGTACATCTCTGACAGCATCTCCAACTCTCCCACCCTCTCCCTCCATTCAGGTTCCGCAGATTCCTTGATGATCTTTGAATATTTCAGACATGCTCCTGCTATAGGGCCTTTGCAGTAGCTGTTCCTGCCAACCTCGATTACCCTTCCCTCAATTACCTATGTACCCAAAGCCTTTAGTGTATCAAGTCTTTACTCACCTGGTATCTTCTCAATGAGGCCTAACTGAACTATCCTATTAAAAATCATAACCACCAACACTGTCTTTCCCACATATCTCCAAATCCCCTTTATTTTGTTCTATCTTTCCTGAGCACACCGTGATCTTCTAACATTTATGTTTCATACATAATGTTTATTGCCTATCACCTCTTAATTAGAATGCTAGCTTCCCCGAGTAAGGACTTTTGTTTGTTTTCTTCTCTGATGTTCATCAGAGAGAACAAGGCCTTGGAACATCAAGGCATACAATAAATATTTGTTGAGTAAATAACAAAATGACTAGTCAGACTCCTAAATCAAGGAGGATGCTCATAAGTAGAACTGAACATTGTACAATGATCTTTAACCAGCTTTCTCTCCTTTCTTTCCAAACTACCTTTTCTTCATATATAAGGACATCCTAGCATTCTTTTGATGTATGGTAATTCAAGTCTGTTCTGCTGTTTTGAATACAATGCTTTTCCAGTAAGAGGCAAAAAGTAGTAGTTATAAACAAAAATATAAAGTTGTTCATTACAAAGAGCTCTGAAGTTTCTATTTTAATAACTGGAAATTAAAATTGTTAAGTGTTAAATACGAATGCTTGCAAAATAAACCTGAAATACAACTTAGATTTTTTTTATTTCTATAATACAAAATTTTTAACTACAAACTCTGTATCAATATTATTATAAATCAGTCTCAAATATACAAATATTTAAATGCAGAGCTGGTGGAATTACATCCTCCAAGATATAGGGGACAAATTATAGATCTGTATTAGAACACTGCTAACCCATAAAAGGACAACCAATTCACATTTGCTGACTTGATTCTGGATGTTAGTCCTTTTGTAGTTACAATATAAAATCTTCCAGTACTTTTCCAACTATTATACCTATTTCCTCATGATATATGTGCAGTTAATAAAAGTATTTAAATGAATAAATAAGTAAAAATTGTAAATGGCTTTCCCAAGATAAGAAGTTAACTTTACAGTTAATATATACATTTAAAGTCTTCCAATGCATTTTTCCAACTATATAGTATTTCTTCATGACATACGTGAGATTAATAAAAGGTATTTTAATAAGTAAATAAGTACAAAAGTTTTAAATGGCTTTCCCAAGAACAATTACTCATCCATCTAATATTAATGAGTATCCCAGTAATGCACAGAAGTCGGGGAGAGGAGGTGGTAGGCAAATAAGAAACACATAAGATTTCTTTGTTTAAAGAGAGAGAGAACCCAACAAACCTGCTATAACATAATTGGGCAATCATCAGGTCACGTTATTATTGAGTAGGTAATGGACAGAGAAGTTAAAATAAGAGAAATACCTGTCCTTTCTGGTGGGCTGTACCAATGTGTGCTTTTAGGTATGGTGATACACCGTCTCCACAATCCCACGGTACCATTATATCGAAAAAGTGCATCATTGTAAGTCTTTTCATCTGCCTCATCACTAATGAAGTCGTCCCAGAGGTTTTTGATCAAGTCACTGGAATTTTCTTGAACTGGACTTCGATATTCATACCAGAAGTCTGTGCCAATTGAGGCTGCCATGT
>CAUYRH010106347.1:0-11300 GCA_963574655.1 Perodicticus potto
CTTAAATTTAAGTCCTTTACCCATCTTGAATCAATTTTTGCGAGTGGAGAAAGGTGTGCATTGGTATTTTCTTTATTTTGCACCTGGCACAAGGCAGGTGTTCAATTGAGAGCAGCATGTTGTACTCTTTTGGAGACAAGAAGGCTTTGGCGAGAGAACCAGGCAGGCCTAGGTTCAAATCCCAACTCTGCTACTTACAGTTTCTTTCGCCCTCTCTGAGCCTCAGTTTCCTCATCTGTGAAATGCAGAAGACACAGCCTACCTCTTGGGATGAGGATAGGGAGAAACTAGAGAGGGAGGGATTGAGTCAGGCCCCAGGGAGCCAAGCCCAGCATGCCTGCCAAGAGTCATACCTGCTGGCTCCTCCTTCCTCCTCCACCTTGGCTTTGGGGTGGAATGAAGGGCAGGGTGGGGGACTTCTGCAGAGAATCATGGCCCCTTCATAGCCCCATTCCCTGCAGAAGGCTGCCTAGTCTCTGGGGATCCCTCTAGTGATGCAGAGCTCAATATATCCTAATCTGGGTGGGAAGAATTGCAAGGCTGACTGGAAGGACGTGCCTAGCAACCCCCACAGGGCACAGCTGGCCCAGGTACCCTCAGCATCACAGTTGCAGTTTCCTCAAGGATCGGCAGCTGCTACAGGAGACAGAGTCTGTGTGCTAGAGAGAGAACCATACAAAATGAAAAAAAAGTAAAGAAAATGGAAATCTATAATCTCCCAGGAAAGGGCAGAACTCATTTATCAACTGCTCTTGGAACCATCTGAAAAAATTACAGTAACCACAATAGCTCATTGATACTGATTCAGTGTGTGAGGGAGCTGCCAGCCAGGCCCTGCTGGCTGGAGCCCAGAGAGCAGCAGCCTGCTGTGATGTCCCACAGATCAGCGGGTGGCACAGTGTGGTGCCTCTGAGGCCATCTCCAGCCTTACCCTGCTCACTGTGTGGCCTTGGGAAATCTTGCTCCCTCTCTGGGCCTCTTCCCTTCCTTGCTCACCAGGGGTTGGACCACAGAGTCTCTGAAATACACTCTTCTCCAAGCTGATGTTCAGAAAATGAAACAGGCAAAGAGGCCAGAAGGGACAGATAAGAAACTAAACTGGATAGATGAGGCCTCTCACACCCGGGAAGGTGAGGGAGGAAAAGACCAGAGGTCCAGCCACAGTGACCACAACCTTTCCCAAAACCTGGCTCCCCAGTCTGGACTGAGCAGGGCCCTCACCCTCCACCCAGAGATCTCAGCGCCACCTTCAACTTCTCCCCCTTCATCCTGCTCTAGTTTGATTTCCCCAAATTGCTGCCATCCCCCCTCTCTATAGCTCCACAATCCCTTCTTGCCCCATCACCTCTGTCTGAACCTTTCTGTGGCCTCCTCCCAGGCTCCTGCTCCTGCACTTGCCCCAGGGTCCCTTCCTGACCCATCCCAGTGCTCTAAAGATGAAAATGCTCCCTACAGACATCACTGACCCCCGCACCTGCCTCTCTAGTTTCACCTGTTCCTTGACTCCCCTCACATCCCTCCCTGGCCTCGGGGACCACCTCTCAGGCTCTGAATTCCTCCCCCCGCCACCCTCCACAGGGCCTTCGCTCATGCTGTTCCCATGGCCGAGGCACCCCTCTTCCTCCTCTCTCCTGCATTTCTTCCCCTCATCACTCAGGTCTCAGTGTGAGGGCCCCCTCCTCAGAGAAGACCACTGGTCTTCCTGACACCTCCCCCCACTGAAGGGAGCCAGACCCTCCCCCCACCTCACCCCACATAAGCTTCATGGCTGTACCCAGGGTGTCCCTGTACTTCCCCCTACCTCTCCCACAGTCCCCAGGCTTCAGGTCCAGCCAGACCACCCCTGGCTCCTCAGTATCTCCTGGGGTTCCCAGGTGTTTAGTGACTGTCTGCATCCCCACTGGCCTGGGAGCTGAGGGCCAGTGTGTCATCTGTCTTGTCCCCAGTGGGAGTCCCTAGAACAGTGCCCAACACAAATGAAGGTCCTCATTAAATACCAGTGGGGGAAAGGTGAGGAGGGGAGTAAGGATGGAGTCAGCTCTGCTCAAAGAAGAGTGACTAGCAAAGGACACAGGGACACACCGTCTCCCCACAGCCTGGGGACTCAGGGTCACCTCTGCAGCTATGAGCCCCTGAGGCTACATCAGGGACACAGGATGAGTCTCACTCTAAAGCCCCAGAGGGAGGCCTGAGGGGCAGTGTCCATAGTAGGGGCCCTGACCCCTAGAGTCCCCTTTCAAGGCTACTGTCTGTGGAAAGACTTGCCATTCTGACCATCTCCCTCCCCTGAACCCCCCACAAACATCTATGGCTCCCCAGCACCTCCCTGATAAAGTCCACACTCAAGTCCACTGTGATCCTTCCCCACCTTCACTGCAGCCGTCTCTTGTCCCACAGTCCCCCAACTTCAGGCCCACTCAGACCACCCCCTACCCCGAGTCCAGTGCTCTCTACACATTTCCCTGCCCTGAAACCCCTCCCCCATCCCCTGCCTCCTGGAATACAAGTCCCCTTCCAGGTTCAGCTCAGGAGTCACCTCCTCCATGACGCCTTCTCTGATTCCCTTGGGGATGACTCAGCTGTTCCCACAACAGCTATGTTCCTAACTGATTTCAGCCTCACCACTAGACCATGAGCTACTTGAGGTGACAGGAGATTTTATTCTTCTCTCCCTGATACCTGGCACATGGCCTGGCACATAACAGGCTCTCAAAATGGGCTGGATGAATGACAGAATGAATGAATGACTATTACGAGCCTTCACACTCTCAGGACCTACTGTGTACCAGGTGCTGTGCTGAGCATTTCTCAGGAATAGTTTCCTTTACACCTCCCCATAACCCCCTATGGTGTGTACTGACACATGCCCATATTATGGATGGGAAACTGAGGCTCAGGGAGGTTGGGTCCCCCACCCAGGATCACACAGGATGTAAGCCGAGGCAGCGGCACTCTCCCTGCTCACATGCCTCTGATGCATCTCATGCCCCTCCTGATCTGCGCCTGAGCTTCACACCCTCATCCAGGGCATCCCTGCCCATCCTGCACTCACTGGGGACCCACAATGGCTACTCGGGCTGAAAGTCATGTCACAGACTGGCAACCTCAGCTCCAGATCAACAGGAGGACTCACCAAGAGCCTGGGCCTAGAGGGTCTCTGCACCTCCCAGTCCCACTCACAGCCCCCCTCTGCCGAGGTCCATGCGGACACTGACAGTTCCCTCTCAGTCCCAGGATCATGGCTTATCAATCACGGGGACACAGGGACACAGGCTAGAGCATCATGATCGTGTGTGTCTCCAAGGAGCAGGGGCTAGGGAGCCATTCAAATCCCAGCGATTCTGGGGAGGGGAGGGGAGAAAAAACTCAGACAAAAACCAGAAGAAGCAAAGAGGAAATAGAGATATGCCAGGGAGATCAATCCACCACCCAGACATGAAAGAAATATGCTCAATTATATTTTATTGCATTTCATTTGAATGTGCACATCGTACTTAGCTGCCTGCAAGCCTCAGATTACCGGGAGAGTACACACAATGAAAGACAAGAGAATTAAAAATCACAGACAAAAATGCTCCTGCAATTGGAATCCCTGAGAGAGAAACAAAAGCCAGATTCACTGACAGCAGGTGCCTGCGCCCACACAGCCCAGCACCGGTTACCTCCCCCCCAAAACTGGCTATCCTGATAGCCCAGCATTCATCACAGTAAGGTGCAGGCCAGAGTGAGGAGGCCCTGGTTGTTCTCCTAGAGGTGTTTCCTACCTGCTGTGTGACCTGGGGCAGGTTACTGACCCCCTGTCAGCCTCATTCTCCAAGGGTGAAATGATAAGCCTGGGCCAAACACCCTCAAAAGTAGTAGGGGACAGGAAGATAGTTAGAACAAGAGAGAGTCATGTTGGACCCTGTTAACAGGGCTAAGGAAACCCATAGACTTTCCCAAGAGGTTGTAATCACCTATGATGGCTTTAATTGTGGCCTCTCAAAATTCTATGTTGAAGTCCTAACCCTCATTGTGACTATATTTAGAAATAGGACCTTTAAGGAGGTAATTAAATTTACATGAGGTCATAATCCAGTAGGATTGGTGCCCTTATAAGAAGAGAATAAACACTTCAGACGTGTGTGCATGGGGAAAAGGCCATGTGAGGACCCAGTGAAAGGGTGGGTGTCTATAAATACAGAAAGAAGAGTTGCCTTAGTAAAATCCAACTCACCCAGTATCCTGATCTCAGACTTTCCAGCCTCCAGAACTGTGAGACAATGCATTTCTATTGCTTAAGCCTCCCAATCCACAAGATTTTGTTACAGCAGACCAATGCACCTTTGATAAGGCCTGTTGGTGAATCTGATCCAAAAAGCACCCACAGAATTGAACAAGCATGCTGCATGCAGGTGGGTAGAGGTGGGTGTTAGCACCCTCTCTCCTCCCTTCAAGTACCTCAGATCTCCTTTAGGACCCTAGACCCCCATATCTTTGTCCTTCCCCCATCACAGGGAAGCCCTGAAAATCCCCTCTTAACTCTAGCGTGATTGACTGAGGAGGGAGAAGGGGCAAATGCTCAGTGCCCCTAGGGTAGCCTCTTCCATTTACAAGAAATGGACATCAAATGAGCTCTAAGAATCTCAGGAACCCATGAGGGAGGGGGTCTTGGTGGAAGGAGAACCTCCAACTTCCTGGCCACTGATTCTGTCCACCCTCAAGGCCAGACAGCCATCAACCATGGAGGATGCCCTGGGCAGAGGAGGTCAGGAAGGACCCGATTGCTGTGCTGTGTGTGTGTGTGAGAGAGAGAGAGATAGAGAACAGTGCTCCAGTGACAGGGCACAGCAGACTGTAACATCGGTGAAGCTTCCTCTGCTTCCAGGCCGGATCTGGAGACACAGCTGTGAGCCAGACACAGCCCTAGGCCAGAAAGGTTTTGCAGCTTGATGAGGAACGGCTGTGTTAGACAGAGTGCCTGCTGTGTGTCAGGCTCTGTTCTGAGCACCAGAAATGCAGGGATACAGTCCTGAAGAAAACACAGAGCTCTCTACTTTCTTGGAAAACTGTAGCCAACATTTGTTGAAAACTCACTGCATTCTGAACACCATATTGTGCACTTTCCTGACTCATTAGGTTTTATCAGTGTCCCCACTTTACAGAAGAAGGAATTGAGGCTTAGACAGGTTACATAGCTTGCTTGTGTCCCACTCAGTAAGGGCTGGAGTCAGAATTCATATCCAGGCTGGTCAGCTCAAGTCCTGTTTTTTTTAAACACAACATTATTAGTAGTAATAGATGTATCATTATTAGCTCACTATCACTCCTAAGGCAGGCTTCCTCATTATCACAAATCCACCAGATCTTCCTGCAGCTTAGATAATCATCTGGCTATCAAGGATGGACAGCTTCCCAAGGTTGTGATAACAGTCATTGCTGGTCACTGAGCAGGGTCCGCGGGGCACTTCTTGCTGTGCTCAGCATTTTATATCAACATCATGATAGTAAACTTGGGGGCATGGGCTTTCATCACACCCATTACACAAATGAGGAAACTGAGGCGTAGAGGAGGTAAGGGATTTGGGTATCCCTGCACCTAGTAAATGGCTGAGCAGGGAATATATCTACGTTTTGGTTCCAAAGCTGTTAACTAAGATCTAGAGAGGTTAAGTAACTGAAGTAATTGATCCCACCTTATTGACATTGATAATGCCAGACATCTAAGGTAGCTGATTAGACACAGCTTAGTATAGATAAGTATAATCCTCACTTTTTATTGCCATGATATGTGTCCTCTGCCCCTACATGAGCCATAGAGATAAGCACATTCTCAGAGTGAGATGAGAGTGCCTATCACAAACATGTCTGAGTTGTTTGAAAGAGCTAAAAGTGTAATTTTTTAAAGCCGCGTTAAATATTTCCAGGATTAGGGTGGGTGGGCAGAATCCAAAAAGGTGACCCAGTCACTAGAAGTATCCTAGTCCAGGAAACTTTGTACATACAAGCTCAAGACTACTTGTCCCTGACAAGCTCAGAGACACCAGGACAGCTGGACAGCACTGGTGGGGAGAGAGAGTGTCCCAGCATAGCCTTTCCCATCAAGAGACACCCAGCAGACCTACAGAAGCCCCCATACCCCTTTAGAAAACCCCAGAAGAAACCAGTGAGAACCATAGCACTACCAAAGCAAACAAAAATAATGTCTTTGGCAATTAAACTGTTATTGAGACCACAGCCCATATAGTAGGCCAAGAACCCATGTGCTGAACCCAAACAGAGTGACTGCCTATTAAAATAAAAGATTTAAATAGGGTCCAGACTTTCCTTATATAGGATACAAAATGTCCAGAATACAACATAAATTATCATTATATCAAGAACCAAGAAATCACAACTTGAATGAACAAAGGCCATCAACTGATACCAAACACAGAGAAGAATTAGATCCTGGAATGATTTGACAAGGATTTGAAAGCAGTCATCATAAAACGCCTCAACAATCAATTGCAATGAATGAAATCAATTGAATGCAATTGAAATCAATTGAATTGCAATCAATTGAAATGAATGAAAAAAATCTTAGCAAAGGAAAAGAAAAAGAATAATAGAGCTGAGAAATACAATAACAAATAAAACACACTCTGGATGGGCTGAATTGTAGCGTGAAGATGACAGAATAGAATCAATGAACTTAAAGACAGAACATCTGAATCCAATCTGAACAACAGAGAGAAAGCAGAATTTAAAAATTAAACACAGATTAAACAGAGCCTCAGAGACTTGTGGGATAATATGGAAATATCTCACATTCATATCATCAGTTTATGAGATCAGTTTATCAGTTCATGAGAAGGAGAAAGAGGGGCTAAAAGAATATAGATGCTCCTCAACTTTCTGTAGGGCTATGTTGCAACTTACAATGGGTTTATCTGCATGTAGTTCTTTTGTAAGTCAAGGAGCTTACTGAAATTATATCACTTTTACACTATCAAAAACTCAAAAAATCATAAGTTGAACCATCATAAGTCAAAGACTGTATTTGAAGAAATAATGAATAGTAGCCTCCCAAAGTTGCTGAAAGTCACAAACCTACAGAACCAAGAAGCTAAGTGACCCCAAAGAAGACAAACATAAGAAATTCACACCAAGACATATGACAATTAAACTTTTAAAAATTAAAGGCAAAGAAAATAAAAACAGCTAGAGAGAAATGACTCAGTTGCTTTGGGGGATGCATATTCAAATGACAGCAGATATCTCATCTGAAACCACGGAGCCAAAGGGACATTGCACAATATTTTTCTTTTTTTTTTTTTTGAGACAGAGCCTCAAGCTGTTGCCCTGGGTAGAGTGCCGTGGCATCACAGCTCACAGCAACCTCCAATTCCTGGGCTCAAGCGAGTCTCTTGCCTCTGCCTCCCAAGTAGCTGGGACTACAGGCGCCCTCCACAACGCCCGGCCATTATTTGGTTGCAGCCGTCATTGTTGTTTGGTGGGCCCAGGCTGGACTTGAACCCGCCAGCTCAGGTGCACGTGGCTGGCGCCTTAGCCCGTTGAGCCACAGGTGTCAAGCCTGCACAATATTTTTCAACTGCAGATAGAAAAAACTGTCAACCACAAATTCCATATCTCATGAAACTATCTTTCAGGAATGAAAGGAATAGAAAGACATTCCCAAAGAAAAATAAAGAATTTGTTATTAGCCGACCCATTCTTAAAGATTGGCTAAAGAAAGTTTGTGAAGCTAAGAAAATTGAAAAAAATAAAATAAAAACCCTTCATCACATCCGGAATGATGAAAAGAGCAGAAATATGGATATATACAATAGATTTTTTTCTTGTAAGTTGTATAAATTATATTTGGTGACCAAAACTCAAATTATAAGACAATGTGATATACAAGAAAATGATATTTTAAAGTGAGAAAGATAAAAGGACCTACATAGAAGTGAGATTTTAATACTTAGATTGAAATGCAAAACTGTTAGTATCTATAGACTATTATAAGTCATATGTAATATTGTGCCATATAGAAAGAGCAATAGCTATGAAAACTATACAAAAACATGTACTCTAAAACACAATAAATAAATCAATAATAAAATAATAATTGAAATAATAAAAAGAAAATGTTTAAGTAATCAATAGGAAAGCAGGAAAAGAGAAATGAGAAGCAGAGGAAATAAACAGAAAAGATAAAATAAAATGACAGATTTAAGTGCTGACTTAATCATTAAATACAACAGTCTAAATACATCAATCAAAAAAGACGGACTATAGGCAGAAGATTAAAAACATAACCCAACTACATGCTGTTTACTAGAAACTCACTTCATATTCAGTGACATACAAAGCTTGAAAATATGGGGATAGATAAAAATATGAATTCGCCAAGAAACCATAAATATCTAAATGTAAAATGCATCTGCAGCAAACAATAGAACCTCAAAATGCATGAGGCAAAAACAGATAAAGACACTTCCCAAATTGATATGCAGTTATAACACAATTTTTATCAAAAGTCTCACAAAGGCGTTTTATACACAAGCTTATTCTAAAACATATATAGAAAGGCACAAGCCCTAAAATAGTTAAAACAATCTTGACAAAAAATAATGCATTGGATAGTTAATATTGGATAGAGAGGAATTACTCTATCCAATATTAATATCCAATAAATGTACATTAATCAAGATAGTGCAGTATTGAAGGAAAGACAGACACACAGATCAATGGGGGAAAAAAATGACCCACACATATATGCTCAATTTATTTTGGTCAAAGTTGCAAAACATAATTTAATGGAGCAAGAATAGCCTTGTCAGCACAACATTCTGGTGCAATTTGGACACCCATAAACAAAAATTCAACTTCAACCTAAACCTCATACCTTCTTAAAAAATTAATGCAAAATGGATGTGCACCTTTAAAAATGAAGCATTAAAGTGTAAAACTTACATTAAAATCATAGGAGAAAATTTTCACAACCTACCACTAAAAAGAGAGTTCTTAGATTTAACATCAAAAGCGTGATCCACAAAAGGAAAAGCTGATAGACTGTCTTCATGAAAATTAACAATTTTTACTCTATAAAAACTCATGTGAAGAGGATGAAAGACAAGCTATAGACTGGGAGAAAATATTTGTAAATTGCATATACAAGAAAAGAACATTATCTATAACATGTAAAGAACCCTCTGAATTTAGCACAAAACAGCCTCTGGGAATCATCTGGTTTCTGGCCTAACATGTAAAGAATTTGAAGTCATCACTCCTAGTCTCACAAGAAAAAAAAAAGCTGAACTGAAAATCAACAACTTTTCTTAGACCTGTCGGAGAATTGAGGTCCCAGGGCAAATTGGTGCTCCTGAAAGTGGAGAAACAAGACACTGAGAATCGTTCCTTACCAGGAACAGAACCCCTCAATTGGAGCCGGTGTCTCTAAGAACACTCTAAATGGTGAAGGTGCAGTGCTGGAGGCTCAGTGTAGACCAGCTTGAGAGTTAAAACGCTCCAAGATGTGATAACTTAGTGTGAATGTCCTTATGAAACAATGATTCTTTTTCTTCTGGGTAGATACCTAGTGATGGGATTGCAAGATCAAATGGAAGATCTACTTTGAGTTCTTTGAGGATTCTCCATACTTCTTTCCAAAGAGGCTGTATCAGTTTGCAATGCCACCAACAGTGTAGAAGTGTTTCCTTCTCTCTACCTTTGCACCAGCATCTGTGGTTTGGGGACTCGTGATGTGGGCTATTTTCACTGGGGTGAGGTGATATCTCAGGGTGGTTTCGATTTGCATTTCTGTGATGATTAGGGATGATAAGCATTTTTTTTCATTGTTTATTGCAGCTCAATTTACCGTCGCCAAGATGTGGAATCATCCCAAGTGCCTATCAGCTCATGAATGGATTAATGAACTATAGTATATGTATACCATGGAATACTAGTCGTCCATTAAAAAAGGAAGACTTTACATCTTTTGCATAACCTGGATAGAGTTAGAGAACATTCTCTCTAGTCAAGTGTCACAAGAATGGAAAAGCTAGCGTACAATGTATTTAATACTAATATGAAGCCAGTAGATGGACTAATATATGCTCACACAAGAGAAAAGCTCAATTTGGGAAGAGGCAGGAGAAGGAAGGAGAAGGAGGGAGAAGGGAGGAGAAGGGGAGAGAGAGGAGGAGAAGTGGGGAGAAGAGGGGGGGATTGGTGTGCTCCCACCTAAAGGGCACAATGTAAGGGTATACGGCACAGCTCCTGGGTGAGGGGCACTATCACAATAGGGACCTCACCTAACAATCACAAACATTGCAATCTAATAGTTTGTACCCTCATAGTAATCTAAAATTAAAAAAAAAACACTCCAAGGTAGCAAAGAGAGGCCCCACACTTTTGTGAGTTTTACCTTCAGGTTCTCAGTGTGAAGATAAGAAAAAAAAAATTCTCTTCCTGCTTGTGGCAGGGGGGAGGGAAAAATAACCACTTTGAAATCTGCCCATAGCATTCTCATCTCCTTAACAACGCCTGGGTACCCAGCGCAGGCTCTGTGAAAGACTGAGACCTAACTATAGAACTACAGAATCCCCAGCCTCAGCCTTACCACCAGGCTGATTATTGTGTAATCAGAGGTTTACACTTACAGGTGAAAGACCTCAAGCCTCATGCCCTATTCAAGGGGTTTCCAGGAAAACCCAAAGACACAGGGGAGACCAAAACGTGGAAACTAGAGGAATTTTCACCTTCTGAACCACAGACACATAATAAACACAGGCTGCCTTCCTGGCCAGATATACACAAAATTTCACTCTGAAAGGCTATCTACCTCATTCTTTGGACATCACACATCATATAAGACTATCGGTGAAAAATTACAAGACACAGTAAAAGGTAAAAGGCAGATACAGCAAGCGTGCTTAGGATGGTACACAGACACCCTCAGAGAGGACCAGGGGGAGGGGACACAAACATCTGTCCCCAGGGAGGAATTGAAGCAGTCTTTACCATGAAATAGGCCCAGTGCGAAATCCTCTAACCCGATGTTAGTTAACTTGAAACAAGATTCTCATTAAAAAGTGCATCAAGAAATATTTCAATCTAGAAATCAATGGAAGCTCATGGAAAGAATTATTTGCTAAATAATGAGGAAGGACAAGTCGATAGAACTGAGTAAGTAGCAGAGGAGAAAGCCATAACTCACCCCCTGATTATAGGGTCTGAGACGCCAAATTGATAAAACCATGACGTTGATATATAAGAAAACATGCAACCTCTTCACACAAGAGGCAGAAACCAGCCGACAAGAGGACTAATGA
>CAUYRH010106349.1:0-13789 GCA_963574655.1 Perodicticus potto
AACAGATCATGACAAATCTTATAGACAATAGAAAAAGAAGAAATACTTCAAAATCATTCTACTTAACCTGGTTACACCTGATATTAAAATTGGAAAAAAATATATTATTATAAAGGGGAAATTACAAACATAATTCACTTATAAATGAGGATGTAGTATCCTGTATCCTAAACAACATATTAAAAAGTTGAAGTAAAAATTAATGTTTAAGTAATATACTTAAGTCAAAATTGAATCCAATTTATGTGAGTATTAGTCAATATTTTCTTTTCTTCTTTCTAGCCAAATTTCTACCAAGTCTTCTTTCTAGCAAAATTTCTGGTCAAATTTATTTGACCAACAGAACAAAAGAAAGAGGTGATGGGTTAATAGTCTATAGTTTTAGGTGCATGGAACTTTGAAAGAATAAAGAGATCAGCTAGCTATCACACAGAATGACAAAATCAGAGTACCTGCCTGTAAAATGCAAGTGTCTGCCCCAAATTAAGAGTAGCTGCTAATAGTCAGTATATACTGTTTCTAAAGCTCTATGTATTTCAAATGATAATTACTTGAAATAATTAAAAGAAGTAAGCAGACGAATTTTTTTCCTATGTTATTCAGAATCTCCTGGGTGTGCAATTAAGTTCAATCCACTGGTTTGTCCCTAACTATTTTAGCTCCTTGAAGGACTTGACAATATCTGGACCTAAGTTTTAATTTGAAAGTCAACTCTTTCTTTTGTATGTCAATGTGTTCGTTTTGTTTTGCTTTGTATTTATTAAAATTATTCATTCATTCTACTAATATATCTTGAGTGCTTGCTATCTGCCAGGCACTCGTCTTAAGTACTACCAGTGAGGAAGATGGCCTTCCTTAACATTCCTCTTAGCTTGACTAAACCTTGGACAGGTTTCTTCCCCGACTGTAGGTCCTTATTCTCAGATTATTTACATTATAATACTTGCAAATACACATCCTTTCTGTAATCCTTTGAGATGTAAATTTTTAAAAGCCTCCTAATAGTTTTATAACCCAAGGATATCTTTCTCAAGGACAGAAAATCCTCCCTTTGCAACATAATCTTTGAGGAGGATAGGACTCTATCCTTTAATGCCCATGGGAAGATACAACCTAACCTAAATTAAGTGCCAATTTACTATTGTAGGCGAGGAAATCACAGTAACCAATCTCCCTTTTAATGCTCTCTGGACCTCTCCCCTAGCTCAATCCAATGCTTAAAATAGGCCCTGCCCTTTTTGTTTCAACAACATTGAGTTCAATCTCTCTCCCTTGCTGCAATGGCTTAAATAATGTCTTTTTTGCTTGTTTAAATCCATGAGATGTAATTTTTCTTTAATATAGGCTGAAAAAAGTCCCTGTTTTTATGAGGTTTTTATTTCAGTGGGCAAAGACCCAATAGAAAGTAAACCAATAAATATGATAATTTCATTTTCAGTATGTTACAAAGAACATAAAGGGAAATAGAAGTCAGATATCAAACCAACAATGCTTACTCATATAATAAATTAAGAACAATGTTATTTATAAAAAACTACTTCAAAGTAAAGCCGGAGGGTGCTCACTTTCTGTGACACTCTGGTATTTACCCAAATGTGGCAGGGGTCCTTCTAAGGAACATGAAAAGTGGCCAGAGTGGCTGGAGACCCAGTTTAGTTTCAATTCCCCTGGAACCCCTGGTTTATAGAACCCTTACCTCCCCTGCTACCACCCAAGGGCTCGGCCCCAGCCAGCTGCAGCAGTTGCAGAATCTTGGAGTTACTAGAAGCTGTATAGAAACCCTAGCACCCAAAGAGCAAACCCAGACATGCTAATTGGAACCCAGTATAGGGGAAATCACTGTAGAGTTAGTAATATTTTATAGAGCAAAAATCTATTGAAGGACACTGTCAGAATTCTTACAAAGAGACAATTAGAAAGTAAATATTCAGACTTCACTCTCCTGTCTCTTGTCTCCTACAGTAGTCTCCCCAGACCAAACTAACCAAGAATATGGGAAATCTGTGAAGTACTGTTGAGTATGTACTTCATGCAGTTGAGCAGCCAGTGTTTATTTTAAATAATTTGTTGTGCTAAATTTACACAATTAGAATATTTTTGCTCCTTTTCAAGTATGTATTTATTAATTTTCTCTCATATCTCTAGGGTTATTTTTTTGATATCAAAAGTCAGAGGCGAGACATCTATGTACTTATTAAATGGAAGGCAATGCCTTAATACAGAAAAAATGTATTATTGTAAAAACATAAACATGAATAAAACTTTCCTCTGGGAAAGTTGTTATATGTGCACCATGTTGTCTTCCCGAAAACCGTATGCATGAAAGATGATTTATGATTGGAGAAATTGAGAAATTCCTAAAAGAGTGATCTTACATTATGCCCCCTTCCCATGCATAAAAAAGGCATCGGAGTGTTGAATGAGTAAAAGTAATATCTTGAGAATACTAATGATGCAGAAGGGAATATCATTTGTGATTAATAAGCCAATAAGCTAATGACTTTCAACTTGATTCCATGAATAGTAAGGAGTTCCTAGAATATTTGAAAAATCAGTTAGATGAAGGGTGTCCATATGACTGCAAGTGTGTACATATACATATGCACAAACTCAAATATTTATAAATCCCATAGCAGAATCCAAGGTAAACTCACAAATAAATAGATTAGTTAGAAAACTATAATAATAGTTCACGTGAGCATCAGTGATACTTTGTTATTATGAACCATCAGTAAGTACCTGAATCAGTCTTGTATTTTCTGTCTTCAGTGCCAGTTCTTAGTCTAAAATTTCACTACCTGTGCTTACCCAGTACATACATGGGTCCTAACCTCTTGTCATATTCACTTACTTGAATATAAAACAGCTTATTTTAAGTCTTCTTAGCTCTTTTGTATGCTTTTCCAACTTAATATGTGCAAATGACTCAATCTCTATGATTACCCCATTCCCACATCAAATCTGTCCTACCTCATCATCGTTCATCTTTTACGTCCTCCTATATGACTTGTATATACAATACCATACGCTTGGAATGTGTTCCCACTTGCCCATTTGATCAATATTTTAAAGACTCAGTGCAAATATCACTTTCTTCATGAGTTTGCACGAAACTTCCACATTAGCATTATTCTATTCTCACCAATTTTCTACCTAGTATTATTTTTATTTGAAGGCATATCATAATCAAATTGGTTAAAACCAGCAATGAGGAGAAAAGATATTTTAAGCAAAAAATTAGCAAAATATATAAAATAATTCATTTTATTTTCCTTTTGTTTTATTTTCAATCAGTATCCATCAATGTTCATTATCTTGTGTCAAATCAATGTGTGATCCACTTCAAATCAACATGTCAATAAAATCCTGGGGCAGGCATTCCCCAAGTTTCTTTGGGGGAAAAAATCTTCCCAAGAAGAGGAAGTGGTTTACTCATCAGGCTGTCTTCTTGTGAGTGGGACTTGCATAAGCATAATCCCCAGGCTTGCCAAGGAACCAAATCAACTCCATACAAATGCTCCAGGGAGCATTTCAAAAGAAAAACAGCAGGATTGGGGCTTATGTGGCTCCCTGGCTAGAACTCTTCCCAGCAAACACTGCTGTCCCTCACAGGTCCCAGCTACTGTGGATGGCCTTCAACAATCTTAGTTATAAGGGACTTCAAAGAGAAGGGTGTCTTCCAGGACAGAAATACCTTTTCTTTTTGCCTACATTTTCTAAGGGTCTGATTGTGTATAAAATGACTATAGTCAAGCCAATTTGCATTACTAACTTATCTATATGTTTATGAAGACGCTAATATGTTTTAGAATTAATGAACTAATGGTGTATATAGACTAATAAATGCAAAAATTAGAACACTGAAAGATAAAGAGATGATATTTTAAAGTTTACAAATAAGAATTATTCTCCTGGGCGGCACCTGTGGCTCAGCGAGTGGAGCGCTGGCCCCATATACCAAGGGTGGCAGGTTCAAACCTGGCCTCCACCAAACTGCAAAACAAAAAATAGCTGGGTGTTGTGGCGGGCGCCTGTAGTCCCAGCTGCTTGAGAGGCTGAGGCAAGAGAATCGCCTAAGCCCAGGAGTTGGAGGTTGCTGTGAGCCATGTGATGTCATGGCACTCTACCAAGGGCGATAAAGTGAGACTCTCTCTCTACCAAAAAAAAAAAACAAAAAAGGACGGCACCTGTGGCTCAAAGGAATAGGGTGCAGGCCCCATACGCCAGAGGTGGTGGGTTGAAACCTGGCCCCGGCCAAAAACTGCAAAAAAAATAAGAATTATTCTCCTTTCATGACTCGAGTCAACTTACCTTTTCAGAATTACAACTAAAAGTTGTTGACAGATAATGGAACAAATTGAAAATGTAACTGTCAAAGTAAAAATAAAAATGTTGAAATAAACCCATAATGTGCACATAATATAGGAAAAGGTATTAAAGTTGCAAAAATAAATATCAACTCTATGAATGTGCTTTCATTTTAATTAAATAAGCTATTTTATTGTTAAAAAAATGTATATTACAGGCTGAGGCGGGTGGATTGCCTGAGCTCATGGGTTTGAGAACAGTCTGAACCAGATCAAGACCTAATCTCTAAAAATAGCTGAGGATTGTGGTAGGTGCCTGTAGTCCCAGCTACTTGAGAGGCTAAGGCAAGACAATCGCTTAAGCCCAAGAGTTTGAGGTTTCTGTGGGCTGTGACCCCATGGCACTCTACCAAGAATGACAAAGACTATTGCAAATATATATATATATATATAGCTTTTTTATTATATGTTTTTGTAGAGAAGTGATCTCACTATGTTACTAAGGCTGGCCTCGAACTCTTGGGCTCAAGTGATCCTCTTGGCTTGGCTTCTCAAAGTGCTGGGATTACAGGCATGAGCTACTATGCCCTGTCTATTTTAGTTAAACATAGATTACTGTTTTTCTCAGAGTGTTCAAAACACAGTTAAACAACAACAAAACAATTCTGGTATTTATGATTATCTGCCTTGCTAATCTCTTGGCATCGAATAGATTTTAATATAATTTTGTAGAATAAATATTTGAGACTTAAATATAGGACACAGAACCAATTCTGGTGAGGACAGGTTTTCATTAAAAGCTGCTCCCACATATAAGGTTTCTGTTCAGCCATATTGAAATGGTGGTTCCATTCCCAAGGCCCTGATTACCATTCAGACCATTATACTCAGCCACCCCTATGTTTTGGAAATAAACACTCTCTACAGTAGTAAAAAAGACGAAAAGAAATCAG
Source organism: Perodicticus potto (assembly GCA_963574655.1). Lineage (NCBI taxonomy): Eukaryota > Metazoa > Chordata > Mammalia > Primates > Lorisidae > Perodicticus > Perodicticus potto. Next base: position 5,261 of record CAUYRH010106349.1, read on the forward strand.
CAATGACATACTGGGTGCTCAAGAAAACACAGCTTAAAAGCTAAAACAAATGTCAATCTCTTTCTTTCAGAATACTCATAATAATCACTGCCTCCGCTAATCACTATTTTTCTAACTATATATAGTATACATAATATGAATATTGTAAGATGTCCTGTGTTATTTGATCATTTCTTTTGAAAAATGTTATGTGAAATGTTATGAGCAAAGTCTTGCTCCACCTCACCCCTACAAAATAAAAAATAATAATTATAATTATAGAGCTCTGCTTATCAACAAAAGTTACCCATAATTCATTTAAGGAAATTAGCATTCAGTAGTGCAGTAAATTTTACAGCTAGAGGTATGATTAACAAAGACTTAGGCATAATTCCATATGCAACTTATGAAAATATTTTTTCTTAATATACATACACTCCTACATGACTTTGAACAGACAAATTGTGAATAAAGAAAAATGAGAAAATTCATTGCAAAGAATTCCTCTGCTCCATAACTCTTACACATGTTAGAAATGCAATATTACTTATCAGATTTCACAGTACTCTAAAAACTTTTTCTCTACAGCTATGACATAATATTAAGGATAAACAAAAACATCTGCTCATAGCAGAAGTTGACAAGTATTTTTCAAAATATGAAGGTAATTTCACTTCCACCAGTCTGTTCTGATGAAATAAAGATTACATAAACTGTTAACACTTTCATATAAAAATTTTGCGTTAATCTCATGTGTATTTGTGAATATATTGCATATTTAAAATATATTACTTAATAAGAGTTTTCAGTGACATGTATTGTAAAATCAGCTCATAATCTGAGTATTTATCTTTTTCTTTAAAATATCTTCATTCCCCCAGCATGTATTTGCCTATTTCATCATTTGAAAAACACTAGAAAAATCCCTACCATGCAGAGTACTAGGACTTGGTTTATCCCTTCCAAATCCTTAACATTTTGTACTGTAATTTTGCAAATTTCTGAACCTGCTTTATGCTGAATAAAAATAAAATCTATCCTCATTCAGGAACACTGGAAATCAGTGTACACTATTTACAAATACAACAAATATTTTTAAACACTCTACTATATAGTAGTTCTGTGCTGGACCTTAGCATTAGGAAAGTAAGCAAGACACATCTGTTTTATGAAATATGATACTTATAGGAGATCAAGGGTGACAGAAAATATTAAAATAATTACACATGTAATGTTTATTCATGTACTAATATAGACATATTGAGTCTATTCAAATTCCAAACTCTGTCCACTTTTACAAAGTTTAAATAAATCACAGATGTACTATATTCATTTTTTGTAACTCCTTCCCAGACCATAAGAAGGCTTATATTTATCAAAAGCAAAGATCACAAAGAACTCAATACATCGTTTTATTAAGAACTTCTAGTTTATATTCTAGTACCATGATTCTGTCCATATGTCGTACTGGGCTTGTTTCCATCTTATGTACATAAAGCCTCTGTCAATGCTATTTAGACCAAAACTCATAATTTGTTTAAGGCCAACTCATGAGATAGTAAAAAATGATTGTTTTATGCTCTATGCCCCCTCTAATCTAAAGAAAGAGAACTTGAATTGTGACTTCCTAAGAGTAAAATGCCCTTTCACCTCAAAAAAAAAGATTTAAATGTGAGAGATAATATCAAGGACTTTTTTTTAGCAACTAAAAATGAAAGCTTTGAGAAAAATGAGAACTGTATCTGAAAGGATCCATACATTATTGAATTGGGTTTTCATACATTCCAAAACATACTGTGAATACAACATTGTTGTCATGTGTTATAGCCTTCAATGCCCTTGTTTTCACACACACACAAAAAAACATGTCCGTAGCCTTGAGAGCCTGTGTATCTCTCTTAGGGTTACTGAGACATTGTATGACTTGCCTAGTAATACACAGCTGCCAGAGAATAAAATCACTAATTTTGAATTCAATAAACTGTCCTTCCTGCATGACTATATCCCGTTTATATACTTTTATCTTAGCATACTAATTTATAATTAAAAACGAATTCACTTTTTCTTAATGAAAAAGAAATGTGTATATCCTAATAACAAGTGAAGTCAATTTACTTACTCTTGGTAGGAATATTAAATTCTTAGATTAGGTGCACCTGTGCTATTATCAAGGTGGTGTACCACAGTGGTTATTTCCTCAGAGTTAGAACAATAAAACATATTATATTTATTGAATGGAATGACAAATAAATATTATCAGATTGAAACACTAAGAAATATATCACTACTTCTGACCAAGATGTAGTCACAGAGACCATATTTTCTCTTCTGCCTTAAATAAATAGAAAACTGGACCAAATGCATATAAGACCAGACCACTAACAGTGTAGGTCTGAATCCCTGAGAAAAGAGAAGCAAATAAATGAGCCGTGTTTGAGCTCCAGTTCACATTATATCCAGGTATTTCAAGACTACACAGGAAGATAGATGTGATCAGAGCCCAGTGGTCTGCATGGTTTTAGAAGCCAGATATAGGAACTTGCCTGGGCAACAAAATTTGGTGGGAAGTCCCAGAGATGAGATAGCTGTACAGAGAGTGGGAAAAACCTTCAGAATGATACACCATGCAATCTTTACCTGTTTGTGATATCCTGCTAGAATGAGATCATGTTACAAAGACAATGAACAGAACTTTATAAATCAATATATTTTAAAATCTTTGCACTTGTGTTTGATGCAAAATATACTGGATCAAAACTCATTTGTGAACCAAAAAAATTAAATTATGTTCTTGGTAAAATAGATTTCTATGCTAGATACTTAACATTAAAAAAATCGTAGACTTTAAAAACTAAGCAAAAAAATATATAGTATTAATTTATTATCAACAATATAAATTTCAAGACATGTGTTAACAGCATTCCTGCTAAGAAAATATTTTGTTTATATTTTGCATCATAATAAAGATAGATCTATATATTGATGACATTCCCAAACACATTGTTCTGTTATTTATCCTATATGTTGGTCTTAAAATCAGAACATTAAATTATATTTATGTGGTGTGACAAGAAGGTGAAATGCTGAAGATCTGAAAATTTTAACAAAAACAAAAACTGGAGTTTCAATTAACTAGTACCATGGCTATCAGACCCATTAGCCACATTTCATGAGATTTGCTTTTTACCTGGGGAGAGGAACTAACACAATAAGGCAATATTTAGATGTGCAATGATTTGAATGCCAACTTAACATATTTTGACTTTGTGGATATTTTTCTCTAAGTAATTGAAGCGTATTTATAGAGATGGAATTTAAAAATCAAATAAAGTAGAATGATTGTCAAGAAGACATACACATCGTCTTATTTGTGTCAGAAATTTACCAGATTAGTCCTCAATAACAGAAATCCATCTTTCTAGCTCTGAAATCGTGAAAAATCAGAGTTGCATTTAATATAAAATGTATTTAGAAGTCGTAGCAAAAGAAAGAGAAGGGAAAGAAACTGCAGCGGTAGATAAGAATGATGTATTTAAAACTTAAAATAGTAACAAAAAATTGACATGTATGACCTAATATTGAAAAAAGCCTTAGAAACCTCAATCTCATAATAATATGGAAAGGAAATTAGAATATGCGTTCACAGAAAAAGAAGCACTCTGTGTTTGGACATGAAAAGTTATTCAATCCTATATATTAGGACAAATGAAAATTAAAACTATACTGAAATAATATTTTTTACCTGTCACAATGACAAAAATGAAATTTTTGATGAGGGAGTAGAGAGTTTTGAGAAACTTGCATTTTTATAGATTGTTAAAAGGAGTATTAATGATGACTGTGCAGGAGAAACTTGCATTTTTATAGATTGCTAAAAGGAGTATTAATGATGCCTGTGCAGGAGATTCTGGCATTTTTGACTTCAAACATACATTGACTTTTTAGACCAACAACCCCCTTCCCTGACATTGCCCTCAACTGCATGCCTGTACACCTACAGGTACATATTGCAAATGGTACTTATGCAAACCTCAACTTAAGCATTGCTTATAATGGCAATAAGGATAAAAATCACTGAAAATTATCCAAGTGAACAGCAATAGAGAATTAGCTAAAAAAACACACAATAGAATATTGTGTACCGAAATAAGACGTACTGGAGATTTTTGTTGTTGTCGTTCTGCGTTCTGCTCATAAGAAAAGATGTTCCAAAGCTAAGTTTAACAAAATACAAGATATGGAACTGCATACATTGTAAGTCTGTTTACAACTGGGGTGAAACAAGAATGTAAATATGGGGGCCAAGAATGGTGGCTCACACCTATAATCCTAGCACTCTGGGAGGCCGAGGCAGGTGGATTGCCTGAGCTCACAAGTTTGAGACCAGCCTGAGCAAAGGCGAGACCCCCATCTCTAAAAATAGTTGGTCTTTGTGGTGGGCGCCCATACTCCCAGCTACTCCCGAGGCGGAGGCAAGAGAATCACTTGAGTCCGAGACTTTGAGGTTGCTGTGACCTGTTACCCCACGGCACTCTACCAAGGGTGACAAAATAAACTCTAGCTCAAAAAAAAAGATTTTATATACATATACATATACATATATATATATATATATATATATATATATATCATGTTACAAATATAATATATATTCTCTCTCTGTGTATACATATATTATATATATACACAAAGTGTGTATGTGTGTATATATATGTACACATAGATATTCTTATTTATATTTATGTTTGTTTTTGCTTGTATAAATGGAAATTTTAAGTTAAAAAGATGAAAATTAAAAAATAGAGTTTGAGGAGGAATAATTAGAGTAGGGATACTGATGGAAGTAAAATTTATCAGTACAAATATTTTAGTATAAATTCAGAAACATGAAGGCCTATTTCACTTCTGTTATCTACTGCTCATGATGATCTTTATGGCGCTCAAATCAAATGAATTAATACATTAAATTGTTTGATTACTACAGACAGACAAGTAGACAAAATTCTGCAACTTTTGGACCTCTGATTTCATGACTTATGTCAGCAATTGTTAAAAGTCATAGTAGAGATAATGTAAAATAAAATAAAATAAAATTTTCCTTTTCTTGTTATAGAATGAAATTTTTTTCCTATGGTATACTTACCTAAAAATATGATCAGTTTGTGCTATAATTATAATTGGTTTTACTTTGCCATCATCTTAATGCTTAGACTGACAATGGCTCATGGTTTTCTGTTTAGAGTAATAGAAACATATATTTTGGAAATTTCCAAACACTAATGATATATAATTCCTCCATAGACATGGTATCTGGGAAATTGTATTGTGGTCAAATTTACCCTAAATTGGATAAGGGAATAAGATATTGCTCTGAGAGTTAAACAACACACGACACACACACACATACACGCATATATAGCGTATATACATATATATATATATACACACACACACACGTAACATACACACATACTATATAGTCATACAAATATGATTCTCTATGTGTATATATGCACATATACATACATGCACACAAGCAAACACATATAGAAATACATGCATATAGATATACATAGATGTGTATACATATAATACGTATAATATAATGTATTCTATACATATAATACATGCATATACATGCACAGATGTGTACGCATGCACACATATTTGCGTACATATGTGTATATACATATACATATGTCTATATGGCTATAGAAAGAAAAAAATTACTCAGAAAGAGAAACATTCTTCAGTGGAAGCGTTAAAATTAGAGTAATCTGAGATAGCTAATGGGTCTTTTTTATTCTCTTGCGTTGGGGGAAGAAAGTAGAGAGAGAGGTTGAAAGGGGAAAGAGCTCTCCTGTATCTTTTTGTAAGAATACTAATCCACCATTGTGACCTCATTTAACCTTATAACCTCCGACCCAACTCCAAATAAAGGCACATTGGGGGTTGAATTTACAACATACAAATTCTGGGAAAATCCTGCCATTTAGTTCATAAAAGAAGCTATGAATTTAAAATATGTTTTAATTGAAATATGCTAAATTATATTTTGCCTTTTATTATGGAATAAACAAAGATGTTGAGAAAATTATTTTTATTTTAGCATATTTTGAAATCTGATAAGAGTACAAATTATTTTCCACCACCTCAAGTGCTATAAAAAGTACTATGTATACTTCTTATACATTTGCCATGATTCTATTTTGAAATATCATTCGTATATATGTTTAAAACTAAGCTCGCAAAGAAACGACTCAAAAATATTTCATAATCCAAGTCCTATGTATAGTATATTCTTTTTTTTTTAATTGAATCATAGCTGTGCACAATAATTCAATCATGGGGTACAGTGTGCGGGTTTCACATACAATCTGAGATATTTTTATCAACCTGATTGACATAACATTCATGAGATTTTCTCATTTACTATGTGAAAACATTTTTGATCCGTATTTAGAAGTTTTCTCTTGACCCTTCAAATATGCACCACAAGTGTGATCTCACCCTTTATCCTCTCTCCCCCCACCCTCTCCCTCCCCTTCCCTCCCTCTCCCCTTTCCCTGTCTTCTTGTGCAATAATTGGGTTGTAGCCTTCACTTGAAAGATATAAATTTGCTTCATGTTAGGGGTGGATACATTGGATACTTTTTCTTCCATTCTAGAGATACTTTGCTAAGGAGAACATATTCCAGCTCCATCCATGTAAATATGGAAGAGGAAAAGTCACCATCTTTATTTAAGGCATCATAATATTCCATGGTATACATGTACCACAGTTTATTAATCCATTCGTGGATCGATGGGCTCTTGGGCTTCTTCCATGACTTAGCAATTATGAATTGGGCTGCAATAAACAATCTGGTACAGATATCTTTGTTGAAATGTGATTTTTAGTCATCTGGGTATATACCAAGTAAAGGAATTATAGGGTCAAATGGCAAGTCTATTTTTAGATCTCTGAGTATTCTCCAAACGTCTTTCCAAAATGGATGTATTAGTTTGCATTCCCCAGCAATGTAGAAGTGTTCCCTTGCTTGATAGAATTCTGATGTGAAACCATTTGTCCAGGGCTTTTGTTTTTTGCAAAATTTTATATAATTGATGCCATTTCAGTACTTGATATTCTATTCAATATTTCTAAATCTTTCTGGCTGAGTTTTGGATGGTATTGTACTTCCAGATATTGGTCCATCTCCTCTACATTTTCATATTTGTGGGAATAGAGTTTTTTGTAGTAATGGTTGAGAATCTTTTGTATTTCTGTGGCATCTATTTTCCTTCCTTCTTTATCATTTCTTACTGTAGTTATTAGAGATCTTATTTTTCTGTTTCTGGTTAGTCTAGACAAGGATTTATCAATTTTATTAATCTTCTAAAAGAACCAACTTCTTGTTTTGCTGATATTCTGAGTAATTCTTTTGTTTTTAATGTCATTTAGTTCTGCTCTGATTTTAGTTATTTCTTTTTAGTCTGCTGGGTTTGGGATTAGATTAGTCTTCCTTTTCCAGTTGCTTGAGATGGACCTTTAGATTGCTGATTTATACTCTCTCTTTTTTCATGATGAAGGCATCTAACGCTACAAATTTCACTCCAAGGACTGCCTTTGCAGTATCCCACAGGTTTTGATAGTTTGTGTCTTCATTATCATTTTATTCCAGAAATCTAAGGATTCATTCATTATTTTTGCTGGTTCAAATCCAATTGTATATGTGTACTAGATGGCAATCCCAGCTTTTTTCTACTTTCCATTTGCCTGGAATGCTGTTGCCCATCCCTTCACCCAGAGTCTTGTTTTATCCTTTGAGGTAAGTTGAGTTTCTTGTAGTCAACAGTTATATGGCCTCAGTTTTTGTATCCAGTCGACCAGTGTATGACCTCTTTAAAGGAGAGTTCAAACAATTCACATTAATTGAGAGAGTTGATAGATGTGGCAGAGTTTTGGTCATCTCCTTTCTCAGAAATCCAGAGCTTAAGTTTATGCCTCTCACCATTGTGAAAGCTAGGTTTTGTTCTTTAATTTCCGGGTAGATTTACTTTGGTGGTGTACTGTCCTGTTGATTGTTATGAAGAATGGTTCTGAGTATTTCCTGTAGAGTTGGTCTAGTTACGGGAAATTTCCTCAACATGGGGATGTCAGTGAAGTATTTGATTTCTGCATCACAAATGAAACTCAGTTTAGCAGGGTATAGGATACTGGGCTGGAAATTGTTTCACTGGAACACATTCTTCTTAGCAAAGTATCTCAAGAATGGAAGAAAAAGTATCCAATGTATCCAGCCCTACTATGAAGCTAATTTATAGCTTTCATATGTAGGCTATAACCCAATTATAGTAAAAGAATATGGGGCAAGGGGTAAGGGAGGGAAGGGGGAGGGGGTGGAGAGAGGGTAAATGGTGAGATCACACTTATGGTGCATCTTAGAAGGGACAGGTGAAACCTACTAAATGCAGAACACAAATGTTTTCACATAATAAATGAGAAAATCTCATGAAGGTTATGTCAAACAGTTGGATGAAAATATTTCAGATTGTATATGAAGCCCG
>CAUYRH010106350.1:0-39607 GCA_963574655.1 Perodicticus potto
TTCATAGTAGGGCTGAGTACATTGGATACTTCTTCTTCCATTCTTGAGATACTTTGCTAAGAAGAATATGTTCCAGCTCCATCCATGTAAACATGAAAGAGGTAAAGTCTCCATCTTTCTTTAAGGCTGCATAATATTCCATGGTGTACATGTGCCACAATTTATTAATCTATTCGTGGGTCGATGGGCACTTGGGGGTAGATTTTATAGCATATCCATATATACATAGATGTGTACATACAGAGAGTGCCAAAAAAGGTATACACATTATAAGCAAGAAAAAACTAAATACAGTATACCCATAATGTTTGTTATCATGTATATTGTACCTATATCTCTTGTAACTGTGGAAGTCAGACATGACTTCCAACTTTTTTTCTTAAAATGTATTTTTTGACACCCTCCATATGTGTGTGTGTGTGTGTGTGTGTGTGTGTATGTGTGTACAGTTGTACATACAGTTGAACCTTGTCCAGCACAGGGTTTGGGCAGCAGCCCTCTGTGTAAATAAAAATCCATGTATAGCTTTTGACTCCCCAGAAACTTAACAACTAAAAGACTGAATGTCTTACTGAAAACAAAAACAATAGATTGATGTATTTTTTATATTATATGATTACATTCTATATCTTATAATAATTTAAGCTAAAGAAAAGAAAATGTTATTACAAAATTATAAGAAAGAGAAAATGTATTTACTATTAAGTGGAAGTGAATCACAAAAGAGGTCTTAGTCCTTGTCTCAGGTTGAGTAGGAAGGAGATGGGAACAGAAGGGGTGGCAGAGGCAGCAAAGGTGGAGGAGGTAGAAAGGGAGGCAAGGGGGTCAGGCATGCTTGGGGTAACTTTTTTTGAAAAAAAATCCACTTCTAAGTGAACCCTCACAGTTCACACTCATCTTGTTCAATGGTAACTTTATTTTAATAGAATAATATAAATTAATGTGTGCGTGCATATCTACCAGTTTACCTCAGTGACTGTTTAGGTCTCATGATACGTAAATATGTCAGTTTAATGTTCCAATGGCGGTATAGTCACAGATCTTGTGTAATGTTGAAGAATGCCTTCTGACTTACAGGCTTGAACATACTATTATTGATATGTCTACTGCATAGACAAAGTGTGTTGAAATTTTGTTTAAACTACTGTTTCTGGGAGGCAAAAAGATAACACTTGAAAGGGTATGAGAGCCACACAAAGCTATGTTCACTCTCAGCTCCAGGCCCTCTCAATATTGTAATCATGCTTTAGGTAAATTTCCCTATGAAACAAACTTTGAGACGAGAGGTTTTCATGCAGGAAGTTTGTATTGCAGGTATCCCAAATCGAGGAAAGGAGGCCTGGCCTTTGTACTGCCATATTAATCAGTCATTAGTTGTAAGCTTCCCATGGGAGGGTGAATAACCTGCCTTGTCCAACACAACTTCTGCTGATGGAAAGAGGAAAATTCCCAGAGAAAGACTTGGCTGTGGGTTTTCAGCAGTCAACACTGACTTGGGGAATGAGTGCCTTTTCAGGAAGGGGAATCTGAGTGATTTCCTGCACCATGACTCTACGTGTTACATATAACAAGTTGATCCCATCTGAGAACAGTGCCTCCAGAGTCCCGGTAGGAACCTCTAAGAGAAAGATTAGTGGGCACCCAGCTCCCGCCACTGCTGCTGGACGCCAGGTCATAGCTGGTACCTACGGTCTCTCCATTGTCTTCTCCACTGTTCATTCTAGAACTCCCTCAATCTCACCCGGCACCTCTACTGATCTACGGTCTGTGGGATGGCACAGACCCTTATTAATGGATCTGAACCCCTCCTCATCATTCCTTTCTTAGACTGCTACAATGTCCATTTACTATCAAAAATTGACAAGCAAATTTCAAGAAATTTCCCGTGAATCACCTATACTCCAGTCATTCTGTTCTGTCCTTGTTGTCAAACAGCTGCCATGTCTCCAACCAATGATGAGTCAACTACCCCTACCTGGGGAATGACTCTCCTTGCTGCCGGTCTCTGGGCACAAGATCCCAAAGTGATTTTGCAGGATGCATCTTAAAGTCTAAAGAGACTCCTCCTGTGTCCCCTCATGGAAGCATTTTCTCCCTGAAAACTAGGGTCTTGAGATCCACAGAGCCTAAATTCATGGGAATAGGAAATATAAATTCCTCATGTATGCCACTGGCAGTGAAGCTAAGTTCAACCACTTTTGTTTTTTTCCCCTTGGCTCCTAGACCCATTCATTTCACCTATTGGGGCTACAGTAGCAAGAATGAGCATTAACTTAGAGTTTACCACATTCTTTCAGGCAGCACCTCAACATTTCAGGATGTCATCTCCAAGCTGGTGCTTCAGCTGCATCGTCAACAGGCTGTTCCATCACTTTCCCAGATCTCCAGCATCTAGGCCATGCAATATATGCTAGGATGAGCGGGTCTCGTTGTTATGTACCCACTGATCTTCCTCAGCCCAATGTCATTCCATTGGTCTGCAGTGATACTATGTATTATTATGTGATCATGTATCAAACACTTGGTAGACCCTCAGATCTTCCTGCTGAATTAGGCCCAGCAGGCATGACGCAAACCGTTTTTTTGGAATTTGTTTCAGTTATAGTGAAGATGTATCACAGCTTCTTTTAAAGTGGAAGAGGTCCAATGTTGTAATCAGCTTACTTCCAAGTGGCAGGTTGGACTTGGACTCAGGATGAATGCTGAAATTAATCGTTATTGCTATGATGTTGGACAGCTCAACAGCCTTTCTACTTATGGGAAATCAGAAACAGATCCTGAGTGGTCCACATGGAACAGATGGGTGCTACTAAAGGAACGTAGAGGAAGTTGTTCTAAGGCTTAAGAAATAAGTGTGTATGTGTGTGTGTGGGAGGAGTGAAGGGATAGGACTTCTTGGGTAAGGTGTTAGAAATATAATAAAGCTGAGGAAAGGATGGAGAATAGGTGATAGAAGTTCTTAAGCTGCACAAAGTTGTAGTTCTCTAAAAACTTCCTAATTTATATATTTCTTTCTTGCCTTTTTTAAGTCCTATTTTGTTTGCCCTTAGTTTCTGAGTTTCTTTTTTATGTTAGTTTATTGTCAAGACCAGACAATTTATAAAATTAAAAGAAAACAGACAAACTTGGTGAGTTTAGGGCAAATAAATGCCTTTAGTGAACCTCATTTTCTCATTTATAAAATATTAGAGTTAAAACACCTGTTTTGGAGAGTTATTAGGAGATTTAAAAATATGCCTATAAAGTGCTTGTCCGTGATAGGTGGTCAATAATTGCTTATTAATATTAAAAATAATCCTAACAATCACTGCTGAGCTCAGGAGGAAAGGATGAGGCTTCTATCATTGTTTAGCAAACTGACTGTAGAAAATTGGCAAAGTGGAAGAAAGGGAAGCAGTTGATATGAGGTAGCAAAGTTTCATTTTCCAACCTACCTACGGGTTCCCTATATATTTTTTAGTGATTTGCCATGTGTTTTGTATGACTCTGACTTTTGTTTGCTTTCCTTTTGAAATTTGATAATTTTTTAATTTACTAGGTATCATTGGATGCTCTTGTTTCTGTTTTTTTATACTTTTAAAAAATTGCTGTCAAAGCATGCTTACTATAAACATTTCAAGCACTAATGTTTGTATGTCGGGGGAAAATAGTTCCCTCCTAAACTTTTGGCTAAAAGGTTATCTTAACTGTGTGTAGAAATCTAGAGGAATAAACATCAATCAGATAATATATATACATGAAAACATATTTTTCACCAAAATAAAATCATATTAGGTGTATTGATGGATCAAACATTCTGTAGCTTTCAGATCATGGTGCTGAACAAAGGTCTCAGGTTTTTGTCTACAAAATTGGGATGATAATATTACTATTTCATGAGGTTGTTGTGTGAGTTGAATGAGAAACCTCTGTAATTCATGTTTGCTTGTGTGTAACAAGAATGTACATCACAGATGCCTGATTGTCATGCCAACCATATATATGTTGCAAATATTATCTATTATTATTATGTTTGCCTGGATACATATATACGATCCCAAGGATATTTTATTTCAGTGTTTTTCTCTCACCTCCTCATTCCTCAAAGAGAACAATGACTAGAAAACATTGGTTGGGTAAATACTGCATTATCATAATTACGATTTCCCTGAGAAAAGTGGCTTGCAGTTTGAATATTCAGTATCATAATTACAATTTCCATAAGGAATGTAGAACAGTTATTATAAACAACACAATAATCACTTGGTCCATAAGGGAGAACAGATTATTAGGGGAGTGAGGAGAGAGAACCAGCAGAAGAAATGTGTTCTAATCAGCATTCAAGAGCATAAACACGGAACCTGAGGATAAATTATAACAGCTCCTCAAAGAACTCAGGACTAAATTTATTGAAAAATCTTATAATGGTTTAATTAAGTGCTACTTATACATTTTTTTCTTTATAGTGTAGTCATTTTTATTAACCATCCTCTCTGTATATCTATTTATTGTCATTCATAATTGCTTTGTACCTTACAAATCTAAAAGGCAAAGTATCACAAAATACAAAATATACAAAATGTTTACAAAATATAGGAGAAAAATGTTTCATCAGGTATTTTTCTCTCCACATTTAAATATTTCTCCTTTGTCCAAAGGAAAGTGAGAAATAGTTTTTTATAAAAAGAAAGTAAAATGTATTTTTTACTTCTTGTGTTGCTTTAATTAACTTTCTTTAAATTTCAGTTTTTCATGTCTTTTTTTTTTTTTTTAGGTAAAGTGAGCAAAACAGAATGCAGCTTTCAAGGTCAGTACTTTTCATGATTGCTTTTATTGTAATTTGAAAACTCTGAATTGAGTAAATTTGTGTGGTTAAAAAATGGTTATAATTTTAAAACAGAGTGTAGAAAATGAAATAAAGCTAGATAAAATATCTATCAACCTAATTAGTTAATATTTTTTTTACTCTCTTAGCAATTTTGAAATGTGCAATACTCTATTGCGAACTACATTCACCAGGCTATCCAATTGATCTAAAAAAGGAATAAAGAAGAAAATCCTCCTATCTGAGATTTTGTACCTTTGACCACCTTCTCTCTATTCTGCCCCTTTCCAGCCTCTGTAACAACCATCTCACTCTGTATCTAGGAGTTTGATTGTTTTAGATTCCACACAGAAGTGAGAACATGCAGCATTTTCCTTTCTGGGCCTGACTTATTCCATTTAGCATAATGTTCTTCAGTACTTTCCATGTTGTCACAAATGACAGAACTTAACATGCACGTCAATATGAAGCATTATGAAAGTAGCAAAAAATATCCTTAGTTTCTCACAGAGAGCTTTAAGAAGATACTGAGTTTTTATTTCCCTCACCCATGCATGGAAAAGTACAATATAGATTTAACTGAATGCAATGTAACAATCAAATATAATAGCGGATTCAATCCTTAGCAAAATTGTGAAGTTATAAATATTTTCCACTTCATCCATTCATCCACCTGCCCACATATCCATCCATCCATCCATATCGATTTTTCAATGAATACTTTTTATGTACATGTTATAAACAAGGCCCTGGTCTTCTGATTTTTCTGCATTCATATTTAGTTTGGTTCACCGTCATAAGATTCCAACCCCACTCTTCTCTTCAGCACTTCCCACTATCTCTAACAATAAATCTTTACCTAGTATCATAGGTCCTTAATTTAACTTGCTGTATTTGGTAAATGAATAGCATTTCCCCAACACTGTCAGCTACAATGTATTCAGATATGTCTAGTCCCAGATAATTCAGGCAAAGAGGGTATTATCAATACAGCCATAAGGAAATGATTACTTCTCTAATCTTATAATAATCTGTGTAATGTCTTTTACCGTTGTGTGAAATATATATACACACACACACATATATACAAGGTCAGACAATTAAGTGTTTCAATGAATCCTAGGAAAAGTGCTGCATAGCTCATTGCTGAATATCACTATGGTCACTTTCAAAGTACTCCCGATGGAAATTGATGCCAAAACTTACTCCAAACTTCAAAGCACTTTTCCTAGGATGAGTTCACAAACTTAATTGTCAGTCTTTTTATGATAACAGCTCTGATGGCCATCTTAGAAAAGGAGTTCTAAAAGGTGACTGCAGTGATATTCATCAATGATATATGTAGCATGTTTTCTAGGATGAGTTCATGAACTTAAGTATCTGACCTTCACACCAGACACACACACACTAGACAACTATTTTAAATTGCACATGCATTTTATGGCTCTCCTTTATATTTCTATCAGAGATAGTATAGTAATCAGTAATATCATTTTTTTCATCCTCAAAATTATAGAACATAGCTCTGATTTCCCTGTACGTTTTAGGTAATTTTAAGACTTTCTGAACAAGAACAACTATGTTCCTGCTATAAATTTTAAAACAGGAAAAGCATTAGCCAATCAGGTAGCAGACCAGACACGTGTGGAATGGTTCTTTGTAAGAATGGCAGAGGTGGACTGATGCAAACTTTGTGAGAGACAAGACTAATAATATTCTACTGAACAAATATTGGTAAGTGGATATTTATAGCAGAATATTTATTAAACTAATTTAAAATGGAAAACTAATATATTTAATTTGGAAGGGTGCTTTATTGTTTTATTTAACAAACATTAATTAACCTATAAATGCTTTCTTGATTTTATTACAATATTTTATTCCCTTAGCCCAGTGGTTCTCAACCTTCCTTATGCTGCGAGCCTTTAATACAGTTCCTGTGGGTCACGTCCCACAGGTTGAGAACCGCTGCCTTAGCCCATTTTTAAGATAATCTTGAGGTCTTCAAACAGAAAAGTTTACTATTATACCAGAAATGTTTTCATAAACATAGCGGTGATAACTGGGAAGGGACGTCAGTGTCTGTCACTCTAATTTAATGTAACTAATCTAAAATGGTCTAACCATCTTGGTTGTCAACCCGTTTGATTATAATACGGAAAGGCAGTAAGTAGTGGTTAAGAATTTGGGCTCTAAAATCAGATTGCCTGGGTTTGAATCCTGTCTGCCTACATACTATAAGTGCATCTTAGGCCAGCTTATTAACAAGTCTTATCCTTGAGTTCTTTCCTTAGAAAATGAGAGAAATGATAATATTTGCCTCTAAGACTGCAGTAAGTGATAGTTGCTGTTATTACTACTTTGCTTATTGCCCTTATTATTAACATTGTTACTGGGGGCAGGCAGCATCTTCCCTGCTCTAAAACAAACTTGATCTCTAATGTTTCACCATCACTCAAGGTGATTTCTAGGGTTTCACCATCAGAGATGTATCAATTGTGTAGTAAAATTTTGTCCCGTGTACAAATATAAATAACCTGGGATTGTACATGAAATCGTGACATCTTGTGGCAAGTGCTTTATTTTCTTAATATAAGATTTTAATAAATATCACCAAGGTAAGAGAAATAACCAATTTGAGTGATTGCTGAGAGGAAGAGATTAAGAAGGTAGTGCAAAGGAGGAAGGCAATGGAAGGAAAGATTTGGTGCCAATCTTTAAATCTTGCTCAGATAGAAATTAGCATGGCCTGTGCAGAAAATTGATTCATTCATGGGGATATGAGGAATGACAGAGGGAGGGAAGGTTGCAGATTGGTAGAGAGAAGAGACCTTCAGGAGAGATTGGAAGTCATTCTTTCCTGGTAATGAGAGTGCCAGAGAAGGAAACCTAAGGGTCAGAGTGGAAGAGCACTACAAAACGACGCAATTAGAGGTTCCCTCCACTCGGCGAGATGGTTTGAGTGCTGAGAGTGTGTATCAAAGAAGGCTAGGAAAGCCAATGCTCCCTTCGTTGATGCTGTCCAGGGGCACCAGTCCAGCTCACCGACATCCAACCAGCAGCAATTTCTTGGTGTTGGATCTCATGGTGAGCCCAAAGACAGGGAGCCTGAGAGGGACCCCACTTCATTAGCCTACCTTTGTAGGTCCTTGAGACTGATAGCACAGGGAAGGGAAATGTGTCAGCTTCCCAAGATACTTGATTCATTCTGGCACTTATCGTGTTGATTAAGTAAATGTGTTAAGCTTAGATTTTCTATGGAGAAAGAACCCTCTCTGATTTAATGAAGAAAAAGAACTTCAAATTTGGTGTAATAGAAATTGCCTGTTATGTTATTATATAACTCAAGTGAAGGAAGACAATACTGAAAATTCTGAATCCAACCTCTGAGATAGCAAATTTGGAACTCAATTTATATACGTTAGTAAGCTTGGATAAAGGTGCAGCATAGCTCTGCAATGACAGGGTACTATGTGCCCCTCTAAAATTCGTGTTAACCCACAAGGTGATGGTATTGGGAGGTCGGGCCTTTTAGGAGATGGTTAGGTCATAAGGGTAGAACACTCACAAATGGGATGAGTACCCTTATGGAAGAAGCCCGAGAGCTGCTTTGTCACTCCCACTATGTCCTGACTATAGAAAGTAGGTCCTCACTGTATATCACATGTGCCTGTGCCTTGATCAGGGACGTTCCAGCTTCCAAAACTGTGAGAAAGAAGTTTCTGTTGTTTAAATTTACAGAGTGAATAGTATTTTGTTATAGAAGCTAGAACAGACTTAGATACAGGGTTCTCATCTGTAAAGACCTGAAAGAGCAGTAGGTTGAAAAGGAGCTGTGGCCTCTACGCTGGACTCCAGAGATAAATGGCAAATCTTCCCCTCTTGTAAATGTGCAGTGCCTTTGTGAAGAAATTTAAAGGGGGGGGAAATTCTTCATAGCTCCACATCTAACCTCCATGAAATATTTAAATATTTGTTTGAATGGTCTAGATTTGAGCATATATATGGCACTCAGTCTACTTCTACAATATCCTTTTTGGCACAAGACCATTGTATATAAATATGTAAACTCTATGCAGATGTTTCTGATGGTTTGAGTTGTCCATTGTGTCCTTCTTGTGAAAGAGAACCCTAGTTACACATTTATATATCTAAAAAACACTACAACTATCATTCATTTTAACTGTTTTTTCCTTCAAATATTGAAATTCAGGTCCACGGAGGTTAAATGGACAAACTGTCCTGAGTCACAGAGTTCACAAATAACAAAATAGGGATCACAACCACCTTGTTTACCTCCTTATCTGCAGCATCCCAGACTGGTTAGTAAGGAGGGTAGGAAGCACTTTTGTTTGGGATGGAAGCTATTTCTGAAGCACCACATTCCATACCAATCCGTTGCCTAGAATTATTGTTTATCTCTTCTATTTTTAAGCATTTCTCAAACTCTCCTAGTTCCTAGATAATATCATGAGCTCCCAGAGGGTTGAACTGGCATGTCTCCATATTTTTACCATATTTATAAGGTTCTAAGTCAACATTGTTCAGTTTATGTTTATTTTAAATCTTTTCAAGAACACGAACCTCTGCCTTTCTTCCAGCTCAATGAATTCCACTGACATTTTTCATAGAAGATCCAGGAAAAATGAAAAACAAAAAAAAGAATGAAAGAAATTACTAGAAGTGACCAGAAAACAAACAAAAATGTCTGGGCTTTGTTTTTGCTTTGATATGTGCATATATTTTAGGATGTGTGTGAGGAGGAAGTGGTCAAAAGCAATTGTTTAAAAGATATCATTTAGCTGAGATTACTTGGGTTTAATGAATTACAAGCTGAACTGTTAGGGGACTGAAGAGAATAGAGAATTTCTATTGAAAATATTAATGTGTTTGGACAGATAGCAGAGAGGGTTCAGAGGCTAAACATCAGAATGAATGGACTTAGTGTTTTAAATACAGAAGAAAGGTTAAGAATAAGAAAACTAATTTCCTTTTTTATTGCAGATTTTAGATCTAATTTCCTTTTGTCCTTCCTGCGTATTTGAAAAAAGGATGTAGCTCTTATTTCCATCTCAGAGCTGTTGAATATTTTCACACTGGAAGTGTTGAGTTGAGATTTGAGCATCACAAATTTTACAAGGCTATAAATAACCTATTTTGCCATGCAGAACATATATAGTATGTCATTCAAAGAAGCATAGATGATACCATGATTATTAATTAAAATAAATTTCCGATATTTACTTGACTCTCTCAAGGATAAAACTTATAACTCACAGAAAACCTTTTCACAAATACCTTCCCTCACCTAACAAATCTTTCATATTGTATGATCTTTCAAATCTTCATCGAAACATTAAGCTTCTCTTAAGCTTTAGCTCTTGCCATTTTTGTTGTGTTTATCTCTCTCCTTTCTTTCAGCTTTTTATTATATAGTTAAACCTAGTCTCTCTGCTTGAAACCTTTTCTTACCCACCAATCTCTCTAATCTTGGCACATTTTTCAGCTTTTTCTATGATAGAAAAGAAGTGATAGGCAGATTGTAGAGTCAAATAGTAAACCTTGCCTCGGCTGTGTATATTCTGTACATAGAATGAGGGTGGTGATGAACTCAAAATTTCAACTAGAGGCAGCATAGATAATTGGTAAAATGATGGATTCCCTTCTAGGTAACATAGTAAGAACTTTTTATCTTTACTTTCTCTTCAAACCCAAATAAAATGAGAATAAAGACCAAAGAAGGCATAGTCCCTTAAGGAAAAAGTAATCAGGAGAGGGAACAATACCAGATTAAAGATGGCAAACACAGTTTAAAAGATATAAAGTAAGTGGACAGAGGTAGTTATCTTAGCAGAGTATAGGACTGAAACCGAAGCATGCAGAAAAATAATAAGAAATACAAGGTTTGAACTTCCAGTCCCTTGGAAAAACAGAGACATTAGAGATAATTCAAGGTGAGGATTAAGGAAATGATTTAAAACATAAAAAATAGGTATAGAAAGTTGTAAATGAAGCAATTTGACTGCAGGATTCTCTTTCCCACACCCTGGAAGCAAGCATTTACCCATGCCCTATCATGTCCAAGACTTGAGATACACATTCTGAATATTGGAATTAAACTAATGAAGTACTGGTCTCAGAAATACTAGACTCAGCTGAGGACAGAGATAAGGCACTCTAGTACAAACATAGGGTCTAATTAAAGTCTACAAATATAAAATAATTAAATAAAAGTATACTTATTGAAACATGAGGCCCTTAATACGCCTCCCTGTCTTGGTTCTCAGGACTCTGAAAGCCGAGTTTAAACACTCAAGGCAGGAAATCAGAGGATTCTTCTCTAGAGATTCTAAGCAACTCCCAAAGAAAAGAACTACAGCTGTGGACACTTTGAAGAGAAGTCACTGCTCTCCTGTGGATCACGCACCAACTGACACGTTCTGCTCTGACATTCAGAGACTCCACTCAGCCCTTCAGGACCTGTTCCAAGTTTGTACTTGAGTCCATGAAAGGATACAAGTACAAACAGAAAAAAGAAAACAATGTAGAGAGTAATAGAAAACACTAGAAAAGCTATCATGCTCTCAAAACCAGATGTCACATCTCCCAAAGTAGAAAAGACTGTTATTTAAAAAAAGACAAAAAAGAAAAAAAGGCAGCAATCAGGAAAAAAACAAACAAAACATAAAATCTCTTAAAAACAAAATATGATATAGCTAAAGAAAAATCAGCAAAGGTACATACTCAAAGTTATACTTAAGAAAAATATCCAAAAAGTAGAAAAAAATGATTAAAAGTATGAAAATACAGAAACAAGTTCAGCAAACCAGAATTAATTTAGAATAGCCACTTCCTGTCTCATAATAATTTTTGACATAGAGAGAGGGTTGGAGGTAGGAAATTACTAAATAATAACAGCAAGTTAATTTTTAAAATTAATATATGACTTTTCAGATCGGAAGAACCCAGTGGTGCTCACAAAAATAAATGGGAGGGAAAAAAATCATCAGAAAAGTTCAGAATAGAAAAGACAAGAGAGTATCCTACATGCTTCCAGGGAGAAGAAAGAAGAAAAGAGTCACCTACAAAGGAGTAAGAACCAGAATAGACTATGGCCTCAGTATCAACCCTGAAAACGAGAATTCAGTGGAGCAGTGGCTGTCAAATATCCGCATCATCCAACAAGAAAGAAAATGGCACTTCGGAAAATAGGTCACCAATATAGGAAGAAGAGAAAAAAATCCCAGCTTGCAAGTAAACAAAGTTCTGAAATATTAGCTTATGCATCTAAAGAACAACTAGTGCAGCAGAGAGCTGCATTCAAATTGTAGACAGAGGCCGGGTGTCTTCAAACCAAGTACACGCAGCAAGCAAGACCAGAAAGAATGATCCTCGTGTTCTACATGTTAAGAAAAGATTTTTAGTTCTGCAGGAAGATTTGGAAATGAATTAGTGATAGAGTCATAAAAATCATGCAAGCCATGAAACAGGGCAATTATTAATTCCAGGAAAGATAAGGATGGAAATAAATGTATAAAACCTCACATCATTCAGCTGTAAATATTCACAGAGTCATAATGTAAATGACTTTTAATTTAAGCAAAATTGTAGAACAACTACATAGAGAAAATAAATGTGTATGTGTTGCAGGGACAGTTTTAAGTAGATACATCTTTACATTCCATGTGGAAAATCAATGAGGAGGGGGAGAAAGTGGAGGAAGAGGAAGAGAAAACAGAATTTTATCTACACCATTTAAAAACAGGCAAAATGAACAACCAAAATAGGTGAGAGTAAGCCTGTTGAGAGAAATAAGATGGAATATTATTATTACTATATTTTTCCTATTGTGTGCTATTACTATGTTATCGTTGCATTTCCTGCCTTTTTCAACCATGAATCTGTATTAAATGGATAAAAATAAAAGCTAAATTGGAATGTATTTAATTTAAAATGTGTAATTGACTCAAGCTTTAAATCCTGGCTTTACCATTTACTTTGGGAAAATCACTTCTTGTTGTCTCTGCTGGTTTGTTTGCTTATTTCTTGGGCTTTATTATGCTTTTCCTCATAAAGAAGCTAATGCAGGGGACTGATCCTACCTTATTATCTGACGTGAAGCAATGACTCCTACAACATTCGTGCCCATTTCTCTCTTGAAGGAGCTAAGATATTTGTCAAATATTTGAAAGTGTCTTAGGCAAAAGAGAGATGCAATTTGGCCTGTGGTTCCAAGTGATAAAAACAAGGAGCCGAAATGCTCAAAAAAACGTATCTGGCTGAATATAAAGCATATATATCCCAGGGTTGTCCACGGTGTAGTTTTTCAAACATAACCTGCGATCCTACTGCAGGGGTGAGATACAGCACAGAGGTAATGTGCACACTGTGAGGTCAACTACTTAGTGTTCTGGGTCCTTCCCTCTTATCGGCAGGATGATGTTACACCCTCCTTATACTCCAGACATACAAGGACCATCAGACAAGCAAGCTGTAGTTATTAATACAGAAGCTGCAGAGATTAACAAGCAAAAGCAACAGGACTTGTCTGCTTTAACCATTAAAGAGCCTATACAAAGTATAATTAGAATGATCTGAGCTAAATTCCACCCCATATTTAACAATGTGAAAAAATTCAAAGGCCCAATAGGTAGTAAGGGCAAAATTCTGACATATCATTTGAGAGTGGCGCGCTTCTCCTTCCAAAGGACTGACTGGGGACTGGCTCTTACTATGAACCCGTCCTTTCCTAGTCAGGCACATGCAGGCCCTGATCGTCTACGTCCAATACCCAGTTATTGCTCCTCCCTTTGTCTCTAAGTCCCCCGACTAGCCTCCAGACTCCACTTCCCATAGGAAGAAAAGGAAAAGAACAAGGAAAAAAGAGACTCAAAGATGGGCATTTTCTTTGAATCTCCTAGCTCCTGCCTTTTTTCTTTAACGTTGACAAGAAAGGGTAAGCCCCCAAATCGGTGAAAAAACCTTACGCCAAACTGCTCTTTACTCCCTATGGCCCTCTCTTCCTCCTAATTCCTGTTTTGGTTTTTCTTAGGTCCATTTAGCTTCCTGCCATCTCCTAACTTGCTACCTGTACAGTCTAACCTTGACCAAACCTGCTGTTTCCCTTACCAGGATAGGAGTGTGGAGCCAAGATTGTATAGGAGAGAGCATTGCAGCTTTGCTTTCTGATGCTTGGCTGAGTGAAGGTCGGAATGCCTCTGTAGCCCAAATGCCTTAACTCTTAGCTTTATTTCAGTTGACCACCCAGTATGTAGATGATTAATTTCAGACTCTTTGGCGTAACATATGAATTGTTCATAATTTGACCCAGATAACGTTTTCAGACCTCCTGCCCTGACCTTTTCCTACTGATCTTCCTCTGCTCCAGTCACACTAAAGAGAATGCCCTTTTCCCTTCTCTCCTCTCAATTATCTCCTCCTCCTCTGAAATCTCTAACACTCCCCTATTCAAACTTAGATGGGAATCCTTTTGTGTTCCCTGGTCTTTTTTGCTCATACTGCTATCATAGTACTTAACATGTAGTATTCTAATTTGTGTCTTTGGGAGTTTATCTTCCCTAGTTGATTTCTCAAAAAAAAAAAAAAATCCTATTCTGTTTGGTATTTACAGTACCTAGCATAGGGTGTAGTTTATAGCAGAAACCCAATAAACGTTATTTGAAAGAATAAAATAAGTAAGTGAATGAATAAGAATATATACTATGCATGCCTTTTTAAACAACTGATCCAAAGAATTAGTCGCTAAACAAAGAAAGCTTCAGTAGGCATCTTGCACATCTGGACAATTGTAATGCAAAATATTTACTTAGGAAGAGGCAAAGAGATAGTCTCTTTTCCTGTTGCAATTTTTGTTTCAAGGAAAATTACCCTGAAAAAATATAACTGTCTACAGTATAAGAGACTAAGTTTATATCTTTGGGGACGTTCTCCTGTCTTTTTATGTTACAAGAGTGAACAAGATTTAAACCAAGCAGTCAGTGTGATGATGTTTTCAGACAGCTAATAAAGAGGAAGATTAGGGAGCTGTATAAAATGGCAGGTGCCTCTGCAGATTCCACGTCGTAGACATTAAACACAGATCAAAGTGATGCTGTTTTCCAAAAGACCACCAAAAGTGCTTGATGTCAGCTTCAGCAGCATGGTTCCATTCTGACTGTGGTGTTCATCTTACCTTGTATCAGTTAGAAAACAATAGAGAGAAAAAAATAAACAGCAGTAGATAGTACTCAGAACAGAAACATCTGAAACAAAAGCAAACTCTTATAAAACAGAATGAAGAATTACTTCTAGTCAGTCACTTGCAACACATTCTTTGTGCTCATAAAAGAGACTTTTATATCTAATAAAAATTATCTCAGAGTCATCTACAGAAGATTCAACATTCTACAAATTACTTTATATCATAGTCTCTTGTGGTGCTTAGAAATGACTATTTTAAGATATGAGAGAAGCAAACCAAGGTGATATGGTATTTCTCCTTGTTGCTGATGTGACTACCCAAGAGTCATAGCCATTTTTACCCAAAGAACAAATACAGAAAACACTGCGTATTTTTTGTACCTAATGAATGTAATTACAGCTAATAATTCTTTTGAGCTTTCATCCTAAAGGCAACTAGAAAACTATCTCCTATTTGGAGGTAAAAGAAACATTGAGAACATAGCATAAAGACTGTGGGCTACAAGAAAAATACAAAGCAAAGAGGCATAACTTACACAATAGAGAAGGGTTTGGGTGGGGGAAGGGGGAGGGTGAGAGCGCCTATTTTATACTGAGCATTGTGCTACGTACATCGAAAATTATGTTATATGTACTTGCTGACTGGGAATAATACAAACCATATATAAAACATTGTAGGAAAATAATATTTTGTCTAAGGGACACAAGGCATTAATATTTGTCAAAGAGTTTACAAGTTTGTATTAAAGAAATCCAAGTAGCACATCTTATAATGTTGGACTTACTTTCACATCTTATACTTAGGAAACAAATCCAGAAGACCAAATTCTTTATAGGGAGATGAAGCTGAGGGACCAAAGTACACAAATACTCCCTGGTCATCAAAACATATGAAACATGGCTTTATATATTTCAGTCACATGTTAATTACCATACAATAGAATATTTAAATGTGTTCATCTGCTTAAATGTACACAAACTTATTGTCAACTTCAAACAAATTGTTTATAAAGACAGTAGTAGGCATTTTAAAATATACAGTTTGTCTATAATGAAGGATTTTTTTCAAGTGAACACACGTGTACAGTCTTGCCTAGCTAGCTAATGCTAGTGACTGCACTGGTTGGTGGAAATTATTAATGTGTGAAGTTCTCAAAGACCTAGTAAAGTCCTGTGTTCCACCCTTGATAACAGATGGTAATGCCTGAATTTCTTCATGTGTTCAAAGAAGCCAAAGTTTCTGATAGTTAGTTTAGCTATGTCTGCTTATTGTCAGAGTGACCATATGAGAAATTAGAAATAGTTCCTGGATTGGCTCAGATCGAATCACATGCTAGCAGAGAGCGTGTCCTCTGCCTGTTCCTAGTAAACAACTGCTCATCCTTAGGCCTGGGCTTTTCATGTGCTGTTCCTCCCACCTGCTTTGGTTCTCTTTCCCAGTAGGAATAATCTGTGCATGTCAGGGTTATTTCACTCACTATTGATCTGAAAGTCAGGGGAGAATAGGCTCTGGAGATGAGCAATCTGAGCTTGAATCTCAGGTTTTCCACATAATGTGTATGTCTTTGAATGAGTTGCTTAAAATCTGTACATTTGAGTTTTCTCATCCATAAAATAGAAGGTGCAGCCTAAGAATTTCATGAATATTAAAGAGGATAATCTGTACACCATGCTTGGCCTACAGTGGATACTCAGTTGGTGTTACTACCAACCGAGTAATCGTAATTATATGATTATGCTGGGAGAGGAGAAGAAATGTGAAAGTGGTTCCCAAATGCTACACGTTGACCATATGTTGAAGCACCATTCTTGAGGTCTTCTTTCTCAGAAAAGGAAAATACAACAGACATCTCTTCATTTTGTTCAGATGCTGGGAGCATTAGAACCAAATTAATCATGTCAGAATAAAACACATTTCAAAACATTGTTTTATTTTTACCTTAACTGCTAGAAGAATTAAAAGTCCAAATCAAAAAGTCAAGTGATTTTTTTTTTTTTTTTTTTTTTTAGGACAGAGTCTCACTCAGTTGCCTTGGTGTTGAGTTGGTGTCTTAGCTTACAGTCAACCTCAAACTCTTGGGCTCAAGAGATCCTCCTGCTTCAGCTTCCCAAGTAGCAGGGACTATAGGCACACACCGCAAAGCTCAGCTATTTTTAGGGACGGTGTCTCACTCTTGCTCAAGCTGGTCTCAAACTCTTGGGCTCAGGCTGGTTTCAAACTCTTGGGCTCAGGCAATCCATCACCTTTGCCTCCCAGAGTGCTAGGATTTTCATACAGGTTGAGTTCTTCTTTGCTTTTGGTTCTCGGTTATTCAATTTTTGCTTTTGATTTACTTATAGTTGTATAATTTTCTTTTAGATTTTACTCCTTTGGTAGCAAAACAATGAAATCCTTACCTGATTCTGAAGAAGTCCTGTCAATCTCTCAATCTCAATGTCTCTCTCTCTCTCTCTCTCTTTCCTCCCCCCTCTCTCTCTCTCTCTCACACACACACACACACAATTTATAGCATCCTAGGGAAGTAATAGGCCTAGTTTCATCTTTCCTGGTTTCTTGGGGACCTTTTTGAGACTGTACATTTCCATGCCCAGCCCTAGAGATTCTGATTCTGTAAATCATTGTAGAGTCAGGAATCTGTATTTTTAAGCAAATACTATTGACTTAGGAAATTCAGATTCAGACAGTACTCTACCACCCTTAGGGAAGCAATGGCCTGTGTGTGTAGTAGGGAAGAGACGGAAATGAGTATGGCTTTTAAAGCAGAACCAATTGCTGTCTATGTGAACTTAGAGAATCACTCAATCTGAGATTCACTTTCTTCATCTTTAAAAGAGAAGAAATCTGTAAATATCTGTCTTACCCAACTTACAAATTTGTCATAAGAGCAAATAAAATATTATGGTGATAGGAAGAAAAAATATTAAATAATTAAATGGCCATCTGGTTTTTACAGCAATATGAATTTTTTGACACAGATAGCATTTTTGGTTTAGAAATCAAAACCCTATAACTATAATCTCTGACTACTCCAGATAAAATAGGTGTGATAAATCTTAGGTCATGGCTCATTAGGGGATTGTGAAATTAGTTTTCTGGTGGCTACAAAATTTTAAAATAGAATAGAACAGGATGAAATAAATGAATAGGATAGGATAAGATAGGAAAGGAAATAATGAAGCACATTGCCCATAAGAAACTAAATCTAATAAGATGTTTAATACAGTAGTGCCCCTTTACCAGTGGGGCTATGTTCTAAGACTAATCATGGACTAATCTAAGACTAACAGAAGCACCACCATACCTCAACAGATAATCAAGACAGTTTCTAAGTGAGTGGGTGAGTGGGACAGACATATGAATCCACTGGCCAAAGAGATCAGAAAATACATGAATTGCTTTTTTCTGGAATTTTACAGTGACTCCTTTTTGGACCACAGTTGAGACAGTGGAAAATGAAACTATGAACAAAGGCAGATTATGCTATTTAAATCTGGTTGTTTTGTGCTATCCTGTATCCTATCCCAGCTTCTTCCTATATATTTTGACTCATGTTTGG
This sequence comes from Perodicticus potto, assembly GCA_963574655.1. Taxonomy (NCBI): domain Eukaryota; kingdom Metazoa; phylum Chordata; class Mammalia; order Primates; family Lorisidae; genus Perodicticus; species Perodicticus potto. The sequence continues at coordinate 18,562 of CAUYRH010106350.1, forward strand.
AGAATCCACTTAGGAGTGAAAAGGAGAGGGACTGGCCAATGTGGAAGACTTGAGGGGCAGCAAGTGGGCAGCATTCATAGGCGAGGTTATGGAAGGGAAGCAGGACTGTGAGAAAAGGGATGTGGTTAAAGGAATAGGAAATGGGAATATAACTCAACTTTCTAAACATGTATATGTAGAAAAAAACAGTATATATAGTGTTCAGGACTATCTGCTGTTTAAGCATTTTTCAGGGAAACGCCAGAAATTATATGCATGTTTAGCACCTTTGAAAATCTTGGGCATGGCACTAGACTCCTCAGATCATACAGAAAGGACTTTTGGATCAACTTCTTGGGATATTAAAAAAAAAAAGTAGAAGAAGTCGGGGAAGTGAGTTTGTATGTGCAAGCATGCTAAGCTATAAAGCACAGTACAAAGGGAAAGTAGTACTTTGTGCATATAAAGTTAGTCACTTATTCCTTGGTTCTATTCCTCAGCTGTTTCCACTAAAAGCAAAGTCTAGGGCTTGATACAGAGCCCTTTCTCCAGCTTCCAGGTTAAAGGAATAGTGCTATAACTTCTGCAAGTGAATTTTGAAATTCATTTTTCACATCTAATGAAAAAATTGCCTACTTAGTAAAATATCACATTTTATATATTACTTAGTAATCCCATTAATGGCTACCATATGTGAGCTAATACTACAGATCATGTACTAAGTGGTATGCTAAGTAGTTTGCAACTATAATCTCTTATCTTCTAGAACCTTAAAGGAAAAGTTTTAGGGTACATGCTTTATAGATGATTTTAGAAGTTCAAAGAAGTTAAGAAACTAACCTCAATCCTCCAACTAAGTAGTAAAGGGATAAAGTAGAATTCACACCCAGGTCTCTATAGTCATTCTTTTGCAGCTCTGCCTCACTTCCTCAGCTCCTAGGGAAAATGAGGACTCATAGATTAATTTGGGAAGGTCATTACCATATGTAATATTATTTCTAAGGGGGAAGCCTGCCTCCAAAGTCAAGCAATTCATTTAAACAAAAGTGTTGTGTATTACTCAGTCTCTGCTGAAGATCCTGTGTCTTAACTGTGTACATTGTATATGCATTGTGCCTTTTTTTTCTCTGTGGTTTCTAAAAGAACTTGGTAGAAAAGGCAGCTGCTTATTCTTTTCCCTTTTAAATGTTAATTTTGTAGCATACTCCATAAATGTATTTGAATTCTTTCACCGAAATGATAGTGATTGAGATGAAAAGAACATCATGCTAAAAATGTATCTCTGATTGTACAGGAAATATAGTTAGAAAATGAATTATATCTTTTTTTTTTTTTTTGTAATTTTAGGGCCAGAGTTAAGGCCAGGGTGTGTAGAGGAGGGTGTTACTTGAGGACCAATGTTTTCTTTCTGTTTGTTTTGCATTGGGTAATTAAGAAGCTTGATGTTAATTAGACCCCAAAAATGTGTTATATAGAAAAAGAGTGTATAGTATCCTCTGCATATCTATTTTCAGGATCTGTGTGCTGTCTGCATCCTGTAAGGGCTGAGATGAGAGAATAAGGCAGCTGCGAGTAGTTTTCAAAGTGACAGGAGCTCAAAGAACTTTCCAGGTTCTCCCCTCACTGCACGGTGAAGAGTATTTTGCTTGCCTCTATCCAAAACTGTGAGAGGTGCAGAAAATGTCTTCTTTGTAGTTGATTCTTTTGCAAATAAAAGTAGTTTGGGGTTAGGTAAAGAAAATAGGCAGCAAACTGCTGATTTTCAAGGGCATCTAGCATGTGAAAATTTGCATTCTGTGATTCTCTTCACTCTCCGTGGTGTCTGAAAACAATCTGGAATTTGCAAGCCTTGACAAGAGCTAATGAGAATGAACAGTCACACAGATTCCCCTTTAGCAGCGATTGGCTTCAACCTTTACAAGGCAGGCAAATCAGCCCAAATTACCTCTTTTTTGAGTGAATAAAAAGATTTCCTATCACTCAGTAGTTAGGTACTACAGAGGGAGTTAGGTAAAGAAGCTGAGTTGGAACCATGACAATAAGACATAGAGGGGACTCAGTGCCTGTAGCACAGTGGTTATGGTGCCAGCCACATGCACTGATGCAGGCGGGTTCGAGCCCGGCCCAGGCAGCTAAACAACAATGACAACTGTAACAAGAAAATAGCCAGGTGTTGTGGTGGGCGCCTGTAGTCCCAGCTACTTGGGAGGCTGAGGCAAGAGAATCGCCTGAGCCCAAGAGTTAGAGGTTGCTGTGAGCTGTCATGCCATGGCACTCTACCAAGGGTGACATAGTGAGACTCTATCTCAAAAAAAAAAAAGACCTACAGGGTGTTACTGTATACCAGACACAGCCCTGTGATATGGGTACCACTGTCACCACCACCTTCATTACCATCATTCCCATTTATAAATAAGGAAACTGAAGCACACAGAGGTTACATATTTCTGCCTGTGGCCCATGTGCCCAGTTGCAGAGGTCATGGGCCTATGGATCTTCTTCTCCAGTCAGTAAAAACTACAATGTGCATCTTCAAATTCTGAGCTGCCTTGCTAAACTGCTATCATCCCGACCTCGAGACCTTTGGATGAGGGCTTGGTCACAGTTCATCACATTTTGAGCACAGTATCTGGTGAACTATTCTTTCCATTTGTGACTGATCAGATGAAAATAATGATTTAGAGTCTGCTATGAGCTAGGCATGATAACCTAAGACAGGGGCGATTGCTTGGTACCTAAGGTAACCCTTGAGCCAGCCTTCTGCAATTAGAATCTACCTACTGGCTATGTGACCCTGGAGAAGTAACAACTTCATGTGCTTCAGCTTTCTCATCTAAAATTGGGAAAAATAATAATAGCTTCTTTAAAGAGTTGTTATGGGGATTAAATGAATTAATTAATGCAAATCAATTAAAGTAGTACCTACTGCATAGTAAGGGCTTGATAAGTTTTATTGTTACAGTTATTACAAAACTGTTTTCCAGGCTAAACATTGTAAAGTGGTTTCGATATAGTTAAAATAGTCTGGGTAGAGAAAAAAATGAGTTATTTGGACTATATCTTTTATATGAACTTAGTTCAGATTTTAAAACATTAATAAAAGACATAAATTTTTAAAGCTTCAATTATCCTTTATATCTCAGGTTGTATACTTTTAAAATTCCTTGATTTACTTAATTGATTTAATCCATTTATTTTACTGATACCGCTGATATGTATTGATTCTCTACTAGGTGCTTGGAACAGTGAATGGGAAAACTCATGCACAAAATTTGTGGAATCTATGTTTCATGAGAGGTTCCCCTCTCATTTCCACGTTATGTCTAAAAAACATTAACATAAAATTTAAATTTGCACTGCACCTGTCTGTAACTGATACTGCAGAATACAAGAAAAATGATATCATTATTGGTTGAAATATTAATATTATTTATGGCATTTCTGTGGTTCGTTTGCTCAAGGTAGGAAATGCCATTATTGAAGTGAAAATTTGACATATGATTATTTGTACCAAAATTCTTTCTTATATCATATGGTTATAATTGTTATATCTTTTTTATATCTTTCTATATATCTTTCTTATATCATATGGTTGTAATTGTTATATCTTTCTTATATATTTCTATATATCTTTCTTATATCATATGGTTATGATTGTTTATAATCAAAGAGATGTCTCACTTTTAAAACATAAGAAATTTAGGATTCTATTTGGGGTGAATATTTATTATATAGAAAAACCAGCAAGTCTATGATGAGTGTTATATACAGTGATTCTAACACTGAGCATTTTTTTCTGCTTCTAAATTAATTACAACATGTACCATATAATAAAACTGTGCCCCTGAAAAGACCAGAAAGTATCAGTCCTTCAAGTAAAATATTGATTTTTTATTTTTGCTATATTCCTATGTCTGAAATACTTCTAGAGGTCTTACTAATAAAAAGCTGTATTTTTCAACTGTCCCTATTTACAGATGGTTAGTTGATAACCTGTACAATAAGTATGCTTAACTTACTTTGCAGGCTTGAAGGAGCCATAAATAGGAAACCTTGATATACTTATCTATTTAACTTCTAATTCTCCCAAGTGCTCACCAAGATCTCTGCTTCTGAGATAGATTATAGCAAATGACATGTGTCTCTCTGGAATGTATTAGCACCACATTCATTTAGGGAAACTGATTACATAGGAGCCAAATAAGTATAAATAATTAATATGCATTTTTAACTATGAAGTCAGTGTACAGAACTTGTAAATTTTTTGAGCGACTTTTACTCCTGCTCCCATATTTTGTTTCAATAAATTATGTCATCACTCAGTGGAAGAAGAAGTAAACTTGCCTAGTATTTCCCCTGGGGTTAGAAATAGGATCCAATAGTATGAATAGTTGAGAGAAAGATTTCTGCTCAACAGAAGGATTCACTTTCTGATAATTAAAACTACCTAATACTGGAGAAATGACCACCTGTCACAGAGATTATTCAGACTGGGTAATTATTACCTAAGAATGTGGTAGACGGGAAAACTCCAGTGGTAGAAAATTTAATTAAATGATTTCTATATTTCCTTATAACTCTAGGATTTTGATTTTGATTATGTAAGTTCTTGTTTAACCTAAAATTGTTTTCCATGAAAAAACAACTGCATAGTATAGTAGGTTAAAAACACCAATTTTGGATAAGATATGGACCTTACTGTCACTGACCAGCTGAATGACTATACGATACTATTCAGCCTTCTTTTTTAAAAAATAAATAATAACTGTGTACAGTTATGGAGTACAATGTGCCGATTTGATATACAATGTGGAATGCTTATGTCAGACTGATTAACATAACCTTCATCTCACTTATTTATTTTGGAAGACATTTATATACTCTTAGTATAATAATATACTCTTAGTAGTTTTGAAATGTACCATTCCATTATGCACTACAGGTGAGCTCCCACCAAATACCCTCCCTCCTCCTGCCCTTACCCCTCCCCTCCACTCTTCCTGCTCTCCCCTCCTTCTTTCTGGACTATAGTTGTATTTTATCATTCATATGGATGTGTAGGTGGTGATATATTGGTTTCATAATAGTATTGAGTACATTGGATACTTATTTTCCATTCTTGAGATACTTTACTGAGAAGAATATGTTTCAGTTCCATCTGCGCAAATGTAAAAGCTGTAAAGTCTCCATCCTTCTTTATGGCTGCATAGTATTCCATGGTATACATATTCAACTTTCTTATAGACAGTTTCTGGGACTGCAAGAAAGAACCATATCTAATAAGGGGATTGTGGGGATTGAGTTGAAATACATCAGAGTATCTCATGTTTACTATGTATTTATAATGTGAACTTGGTCTGAGTCTACAGACCTGAGAGGTCATGTCTTTCAAAAGATATGTAGAGAAATTATTGAGAAATGAACACTGTTTTGAACTAGGAAAACAACTTGAATGAATGATAGTCAAAGTTTTTTTTTAACCTTTAAATCTATAATGCCATTGGACAACTTTGCTACATGTTTAGTCCATAATAGCCAGAAGCAAATATCTTTGTGACAGATATATGACGTTTAAGACTCTTTAGAAACCACAAGCATGAAGAATTCACAATTGATTCTTTTCTTTTGGAGGGAATTCCATAATCTATGGCTAGACCAATAGCTTTTTATAGATGCTGGAAGAGACTAAACACCAAATTAAATGCTAAAAACGTCACTGTAATAGCCTGGGAATCTGGAAATCACATATCTCTCAGTTCAGGTTTAATACCATCTGCCAGGCCAACTTTACCTGACCAGTTTTAAGCTTTTCATGTGCATGTGTATAGTATGATGGTACTCGTGCTTGCAGCGATGAAGTGATAGATGTTCCTTCTTTGTGCACACGTACACAGACATTAATGCAGGTCATGTTTCCCAAAGAGTATAGTGTGAGTGTTACGTGCAGATCCTACACAAAAACAATCTCTCTTAGCCCTTAGCTTTCAGTCTTTCACTGTGAACCCTCCCAGAGCCTGCTGATCAGCATGCAGAGCCAAGTTACAGAGAAGTACACGGGAAGTCTCTAGGGCTCTCTGTTCATCTGTGGCGGAGGAGAAAGGATCCATATATAATTCGCAGACCCATCCTCACTTGTTTTCCTCAAGAAGCCTTTTGTTGTTACCTCAGAAGTGGAAATAGATGTTTTTGTGCTGGTGTCTAACACATTTAGGCAGAGAATACAAAATGTTCAGCAATTTACTTTCGGGTCAAAAGTTATTTTGGAAAAAAGACGTTTCCAAGATAGGGGACATGCATACACACACACACACACACATAGTCAGAGAGAGATAGACACAGACAGAAAGAGAGAGAGATACGTCTGGGAGCTGAGATTTGGAATACTGGAGAAATGAGGGAGAAAAATGCATGCTGTCCCAACAGCCACCGTACACAGGGAAAATGAGAAATTATAAAATGTACCTTTACGTACCAAATATTCATTACAAAGAGGTGGCCAACACATAGAGAATATTTTGTGAATACTTTGCAAAATTCTGTAATGAATGTTTTATAAACAAAAGTTCATTTAGCTACAATTTCCTATCTATCCCTATGTATGCTGACTTTTGGAACAACGTGTAGCAGTTTAAAACAGGTAACTAGAATTGTAGATGCCTATGTATCAGACTGATGTGTTCAAAAGATGAATGACCTCTAGCCTAAAGTTAGAATAATTGCTCTTTCTACTTGAGGTAGCTTTGAAATTGGGGGTGGGGGGATAGGTTTTCAGCACCATTAATAAATGAGCACATTTGTTTTAAAATGTGTTAAATCACAATAAGATCTGCTGCATTCAAAAGGCCCCTGTTTGCAATACAAATTCAGCTCCACAAAACAAGAAGCTGTTCAAATCTCAGCACTGCATTTTTTACATGAACCCAGATTTTATTCAGCTGCTTTTAGCTACTAACACAACATACGTCCTATCAAATTCATTGTGAATTAGAAGATGAGAGGTGTGAAATTATATTAAAAGAGTTTTTGATGTAAACTTATATATGGTAGGACAATTTTTTAAAAAATGAGTTTAAAAAATTTTCCAAAATGCGTAACTTATTTGCTATTGGTCAAATGAGTGTATAAAATTTGTATGGATTGCTTTTTTGGTTTGTTTGCAGGGCTGAAGATATTTAAAGTGACCAAAAATAGCTTTCAAAATAATGTTTTAAAAACTCACTTCACCCTATTTGTACTGAGCATGAATTGAAATTTCACTTAAATGCTCCTGTTTGAAGGTTCCACATTTGGAAGAATTCGAAAGTAAAATTGCACTTAGATTTATGACGTTTTACCCATTATTTGCTATCATTTGTATATGTACTTTTAGAACCTTAGGTAATATTTTATGAAATGTTTATAAGCCTAGTCATAATTTCTTTATATCTCTGAAGCATTATGTTAAAGTGATTTTCATATTTATAATAAAATAGATCCAAATTAATAATAATTAATATCAACCCGGGACATCCTTATCCTTCCCAAATGTATTAGTATAAACCCCATTATCTCCTAAAGCAAAAGGCTTAAATTTTTGAAAACTTAAGTCTTAACAATTTTAATGAGAACTCATGATGTGAATGACATCTTCCTTTTTATGAAAAAAATGTATGTTTTCAGATTATAATTTCTGCTTATATTCCTTATATCTATAATCTTATGACTTGTTTACCTGGAAACCCATGTAATACTTATAGTTTTAAGAATAACTTATTCCAATACATTGAGGATCTTTGCTATATTTTACATTCAAAGTCTTGCAATGGATATTTTCATAAGTGATAATGTTTACCTCAAGAGAGGCAATAACCCATGGAGTGGAAACATCCTTAAGCTGGACAGGATGCTGGACCCTTCTCAGTAACACTAAGCAGTCAGGACATTTATAATTATACACCATTGTTTGTGTTTCCACTTGAGTGGTTCTCACCCTTGGATGGCCACTGGAATTACTGCACACCTTTAATAAAATAATAGTGTTGCCTGGATGAGAGACTCTTATTCAGTTATTTCCAGGGTAAAGTCTGGAGATGAAGATTTTCAAAAACTGTTAACTTAGCTTATTCTGACATGGAACCAAGACAATTATGCATTGACTATAAATTCACTGATAGGGGAGTCCTTGTCCTCAGTGAATAGCTTAAGCCTGGTACAAGGTAGGAGGCTCTAATTATGGAAGGAGGGATGATAGATGCATGGTCTGTACAAGTTCTGTTACCTTTCTAGGTCTTAATTTTCAGGCCCATACTAAGAAAGTTGAACTCGTCCTTGTACTCAAGTGATTTTCCTGAGAGTCTATAGTAATGTGCCGACCTTTTTCGTTATCTCCTAACTTGTAAGGACTTGATTGGCAGGAACTACAAATTTTTAAAATACCTAATAAAGCTTGTAGTAAGTTTAATAGTTTTTTATAAATTAAATTATAATTGTATATCTTTTATAAAATCTGCAGAAATTTTCATTCTTTTATTCTTTTGAATGTAACTATGGATTCACATGGTATATCCTTAAGGGCTAAAATATTAAGGTTGTAGTTTGCATCTAAATAAAAGTAACATATTACTTCCTGATAAATCAGAAGTCTATGAAAGATCCTTTTAATTACCCAAATTATTTAGTGATAACTTTATTTCTTTAAAGAAGATATGGTTTATGAACCCTTTTTTTGTCAAATAAGTCACAATATTTTAATTTTGGTTGCTGTCATGATACATTTTGGGGGAACTATTTAAGAGTAAATTTTGCTGTTTTTTGTTAGGAAACACTTTAATTCTTTCTCATTGTCACCATTGAGAAACGGAGTCTCGAGTCTTACAGAAGCAATAAAATTTTGTACATAATGAATTGTATTTGGAAAGTCATGTGTGCAGCCACATTAGTGATTTTATTACAATCATAAGAGTCAAGAGGATTTTTTTTTGGTGAAAGTATTGGACAAAATTCAAATGTGAATTCAAAGCATTATAAGGCTTCATTTAAAGCTTGTTTTCTTTTGAAAGTTGTCCTTCAAAAATGCCCATTTTGTGATGGAATTTTAGAGGAATTAAACTTGAATTGCTCAGCACTATATAATTAATCACACTCAAGCTCAATTACAATTAGTAATTGATCTAAGCCTGCTAGTTTGATACAAGGTTGCAGTAGGTTTACCCTATACCTGAATAGGTCCTTCTAGTCTGCTAGTGGGTTGATGTGTATTAGCTAACAAAATTGGGAGGTTTTCCAAACCTTTTCAGTTCATAATACCATTAGCATCTCAGTAATATGTTCATGGCAAAAGACATATTTAAAAGTTGTATGTATCGAATACTTAGGCCCAGATACTTTATAAGTATTTACCCCCTAACAACTTGGTAGCTATTTGACAAAAAGTACACATAAGTTAAAAGAAAGCATACTTAATTCCATTCAAAAATAACCACAATTACTTACTAACTAGCCTATTGGGGACCGCATAGTTTCTCAGACCCTAGACTCAGATTGGATGCTGCCACTCTGATTTCCTGTTCCATATCCATTCTCAAGGGATACTTGCTTTTTATCACATCAGCCAATAAAAGAACAGTTTCATAAAGATGAAACGTTATCAAAGGGAGTGAAGCAAGATCAACTGTTGAGCCTTGAACTATGCAAGCTAATAGTTGGTCCAATACAAACTAGACATCTAGCATTCCTGTGCTTTCCTTGAAAATTTAGAGGAATCTGTGGCATCCTTGTGAATTTATTGTACAGCTTGGATGCAATCAAGCACAGTTTGGGAACTGCTGGTGGGTAAACTATGTGCTACATTAGACATATACTCTGCTATTAATTAGACCAAATGTTAGGCAACAGGGTGTAGGTAGCATGCAATGTAAACTTAAATTTCTAGATCCTTAAGTCTTTATTAGCTGATACCATCTGTGTTCAAACAAGTATCTTTCTCAGAGCAAATAATGGTGCTGCATGTTCAGTTATATATTTTTAAATTGAATGACCTGTTTAATGAAAATACAGTTCAATGCACAGAAATTTAATTTGATGCAGGAAAGCAAGCAAAAACGAATAAAAATACTATCTAATCCCATGATTCAGGAATAAATAGCCTCAATTTTTGTGGTATTTCTATCCAGATTTCTTTTTCCTAACATGGATAGACATACTCATTTTTCTTTACCTGTTTTTACAAAAATTTTTTTTATCATTTTACAGTGGATTTTATTCACTTAATTGCATAGCCACATATTTTAGATATTTTCCCTGCTTCTTTAAGTACCTCTATCTTATAAGGAAAAAATTCTTCTTAGTATAAATATGATCCCCTGTGTTAAAGTGCTGAGACTTTCCATTTTCTCTGATGATTTTGTTATCTCCTTATCCTTACATGAAGATATGAATATACGTTGTATATGGATTATTTTTCAGCTATGAAATGCAATCTGTCAAGAATTATTTAGGATCACTGTTCTGTCATTTTTTTTGTTACAAGTAATGTTAAAATTGTGTTACAAATTATGTTAAAATTTATTTGCTTAGCATTTAGTGTTTACATGCATTGCAAACTTTCTTTGACAACCCAAAGGGTCCCAGTGGTTTGTAAAGCTTGGGAAAGGACTACAGACAGGAAGAGACATTACTAGGGGCAGGATAAACACTTTTTTCCAGGGAAGATTTCCCTTTGAAAGTCAGCCTTGGCACAAATGCTTGCCCCCCCCCCCCCGCTTGCTGCGTAATGGAGGCATTTTCTTCACAGTGTTTCCTGTTTACCTTATCAAGTAATTCTTACCACCTGTAGACTGAGTGCTGGCTGTGAGCATCTCTGTGACTTCCATGACCCATAGATAATGGCAGTTAGTAGAAATTCTTTTTTTCTTTTTTTAACTTAAAAATATTACTAGAATACAAGTGCTACATAGACAAGTAGAATAATGCTGTCAGGACTCTCAACGTTCCCATCATCACAGAAGTGTACATTGTACCTCAGAGGTATGTTTTTAACATCATCCTAAGAGAAGCATCCCAGCAATGGAAAAAACAAACACCACGTGTTCTCACTAATACACGGGTGCTAAACCATGAGTGGAAATTCTCCGTGCATGTTCTACTGAGATAGTGAGGAGCCCAGGGCCCACTTCTTTCTCACCTGCCCTTTCTTGTCTAAGACCTCAACAATTCAGGCACATGATTAATTTCAGATCTTTTAACTAGTTGTCAGCAAGAATATACATTTTTTTTGTCTATTATGTTGATCAAGTCATTGTGGTGAGAAATTAAACAGAGTTTAGACTCAAAGGTGAGTTTAAATTCTGTCAGTCCCTAGAGTATTTTTATTACCATGTCTCTAAACAGTTGTACAGTAGTCTATGTTTGTAGGGCAATCCATGGTTTTTCAGCTTTTTTTGATTTGCCAGAAACCCACTTTTGCCTAGGACTTCTTGTCAGTCTTACTTTTAATACTAATTTAATTAGTAGGCATAATAGGCACTGCCAGAGCTCTGCAGTCCAAGAAATGGAAGAAAGGGGTATGGTTTTAATGTTTGGGAGGAGTTTGAGTGTTTGTGCAGATGTGTGTGTATGCGCATTGCATTTGTTGTTATTGTCAACTTATGTCATAGACTATAAATAAAACGTAAGTGTAAATTGCCATTATGTCATAACTCTTCGTGACATGGTCCATTACTCTGACTACCCTGAATGGTATTCCGGACTTCCAAACAGACAATACTTACTTATTTGTTTGACCTGCTGCTTTCCTATTTCCTAATGATGAAAGCTGATTGTCATATGATCTATAAAATGACCATATGGAAAAATCTAAGTTCTGATTAGAGCAGATCCTTAAATCCATCTTGCAATCCCTCAGAAATCACCATCCACCGAACTGCAGGTGTTGGCTGCCATTGAATGTCTCGTGATAAAGTCGCTCACCTGAAATAAATGGGAGGATTTGATCCCCAGGGGCAGCAACACCAGTTTTAGCTGGTTTTGTTGTTGTTTTGTTTTGTTTAAGTGGGGAGAGGATGCTCAGTCACTGAAGTTTTTCGTTTTTTGTTTTTTCCCTAATTCCTCCTGTTTCTGAAGGAGAAAAGGGAGTATATTTTAACCACACAATCATTTTCAAATATTAAATTATATTTACAGTAATTTGTAAGTCCTTTCCTCACACAACCACCTCTATAATATTTTTTTGTGAACAGTTCCCTCCCCAAACCATACTTATAGGAGGTCATTTTGTGATAGAAAAACCTAAATATCAATGAATTGAATTTTAATTTTTGTTTTGAGTCAGAGTCTCACTCTGTTGCCTTGGGTGGTATGTCATCAGCCTAGCTCATAGCAACCTCACACTCCTTGGTTCAAGCATTCCTCCAGCCTTAACCTCCCCTGTAGCTGGGATTACAGATACCCATCACGATATCCTACTAATTTTTTTATTTTTAGTACACATGGGGTCTTGCTCTTGCTCAGGCTGGTCTCAAATTCTTGGGCCCAAGTAGTCCTCCTACCACTGCCTCCCAGAGTGCTAGAATTATAAGTATAATCTATACTGTGCCCAGCCTTGAATCCCAACGTCTTAGATGAGAAGAAAAGAAGAGTATATTTGATGAAAATTCTAAAGCTAAAAACAGCCAAGAGGAGACCCAACAACAGGCTTAGCTCCCAGTATCAGCCATGACTGGTGGAGGTGGGTCACTGCAGCACTGCTGAGACTGCAGTTGTGCTACTCTGCTGCAGGTGTCCAGAGGAGATGGGCACGGCACATATGGAGGAAGCGTCATGTTTATCAGACTATTAACTACCTCCTTACATCTGATCTGAGATGTCTTCCAGTAAAAATACCAATATGACAGGGAAAAATAAACACTGAAAGATAAAAGACAAACAAGAACATGAGTGAGAAGACAAGATGAAAACAGAGCAGGCTGAAGAGAGCACAGACAGATGAGCCCTGCAGAGAGCAGGAGTTTTGTTACAGATTTTGCTTTGCAGTTCTTTGAAATGGAGAAAAGGAAGACTGTAGTCATTTCTGTAGTCAGCATTTTTCAGAGAGAAGAGAGCTAATATAGAGTTCCTCAAAAGAAGCAGAACTTCTCTACTTTTAACAAACACTTTTTCTTTTTTTGGTATATGGAATTACATTATAGAAAAAACTTGAACCTTCATCCTAATTATCGACTATTCATCTTAACTCTATCCTGTAGGACAGCAGTTCTCAACCTGTGGGCCACGACCCCTGTAGAGGTTAAATGACCCTTTCACAGAGGTTGCCTAAGACCATCCTGCATATCAGATATTTACATTACGATTCATAACAGTAGCAAAATTACAGTTATGAAGTAGCAGCAAAAATAATTTTATGGTTGGGGGGTCACCACAATGTGTGGAACTGTATTAAAGGGTCACGGCATTAGGAAGGTTAAGAACCACTGCTGTGGGAAGAAGAGGAGGTGACAGATGTGTGACTAGTCACAGATTCTATCTGAGGCTGATTAAACATTCCATTGTGGGTACATGTTGTGGATTTTATCATTTGCAAAAACATCAAGCTAAAGTTGACCGATTTCTGTGAACTTTATGTTAGAGTGCAGAGTTAAATATTCATTTTTGTTTTGTTTTCCTTTGTTATAGGTTATTCTGGCAGTACAAATAGCCAGGTCACAATATTTGAGTTTGTTATGCAGAGTCCCTCTTATAGTTGTGTCCCATACCCGCAGACTGGCCATATCCCCGCACCTTGTACCCTTTAAATATGAACACATTAATTTTCCCTTCTCTCCCCGCTCCCTTGTTCTCCATTCCCCCAACTTGAATAGAATTAAGTTTTTCTCCTATGCAAGCATGTAATTAGACTGTCTACTGGCTTCATAATAAGATTTGAGTACATTAGATATTTGTTTTCCCATTCTTATGATACTTTACTAAGAAGAACGTGTTTCAACTCTATCTAGGTTAATACGAAAGATGTAAAGTCCCCATCTTTTTTTTATGACTGAATAGTACTCCATGGTATACAAATGCCACAGTGTGTTAATCCATTCCTGAGTTGATGGGCATTTATGTTCTTTCTACATCTTGGTGATTGTTAATTGAGCTGCAATAAATATCCTAGTCCAAACATTCTAGACATTCTATTATAAATGTCTTTATGATAAAATGATTTCCATTTCTTTTGGGTAGATGCTGGGCTGTGGGATTGTTCAAATGGGAGTTCAAATGGGTTCAAATGGGAGTTCTACTTTGAGTATTCTCTATACTTTTTCCCAAAGAGGCTATATTAGTTTGCAGTCCCATCAACAGTGTAAAAGCGTCCCTCTCACTCCTCTGGAACTTTGTGCTATGGACTATTCTCACTGGGGATAGGTGATATCTCAGGGTGGTTTTAATTTGCGTTTCTCTGATGATTAGGGAAGAAGAGCAGTTTTTTCATATGTTTCATAGCCATTCATCTGTCTTCCTCAGAGAAGGTTCCGTTTATGTCTCCTGCCCAGTAATAGATGGGATTGTTTCCACTTTTTTGTTGACTAATTTGAGTTCTTTATAGATTCAAGATATGAAACCTTTGTCATAATCATAACATGAAAATGTCTTTTCCCATTCTGAAGTTTCTCTATTTGGTTTAATTGTGGTGTCCTTAGGTGTGCAAAAGTTTTTCAGTTTAATTAAGTCCTATTTGTTTATTTTTGTTGTTGTTGCAATTTCCGCTAAAGTCTTCTTCATAAAATCTTTCCTTGGGGTGACCTCAGTTTTCCCCACACTTTTTAATAGGGTTTTTATCATTTCATGACTTAGATCTAAATCTTTTATCCATCTTGAGTCAATTTTTGTAAGTGGTAAAATGCGTAGGCCCAATCTCAGTCTTTTACTCATGGATATCTAGTTCTCCCAGCACCATTTATTGAATAGGGGTTATTTTCTTCACTATTTGCTTTTGTTTGGTTTGTCCAAGATCAGATGGCTGTAAGAGACTGGTTTCATATCTTGGTTTTCTGTTTGGTTCCAAAAGACTGCATTTCTATTTTTGTGCCAATACCATGCTATTTTGATCACTGTTGATTAATAATATAACCAAAATCCGGTAGAGTGTACCTCAGGCTTTGTTTTTATTACTAAAAATTGCCTTGGCTATATGGAGTTTTTGCTGGTTTCATACAAAACAAAGAACAATTTTTCCAGTTCTTCAAAGTATAATGTTGCTATTTTAATGGGAATTGCATTGAATTTTTAGATTGCTTTGGATAGAATAGATATTTAACAATGTTGATTCTTCCCACCCAAGAGTATGATATGCTCTTCAATTTGTTAATGTCTTCTGCTATTTCTTTTCTTAAGTTTTCATAATTCTCTTTGGAGAGGTCCTTCACCTCTTTTGTTTGGTATATTCCCAGCTATTTCATTTTCTTTGAAGCTACTGTGAAAGGAATTGTATCTTTGATTAGCTTCTCAACTTGGCTGTTATTGGCATTTATATACTAGGCTACTGATTTGTGGACTTTGATTTTATACCCTGCACCTTACTGTATTTCTTGATCACTTCTAGGAGTCTTGTGGTTGAATCTCTGGATTTTCTAAGTATATGATTATATCATCAGCA
Source organism: Perodicticus potto (assembly GCA_963574655.1). Classification (NCBI taxonomy): domain Eukaryota; kingdom Metazoa; phylum Chordata; class Mammalia; order Primates; family Lorisidae; genus Perodicticus; species Perodicticus potto. The sequence goes on from CAUYRH010106350.1 coordinate 34,151, forward strand.
AAGAGCAAGAGTTTGACCTTCTCTGCCCCCATGTGGATGGCCTTTATGGACTTCTCTTGCCTGATTGCATTAGCTAGAACTTCCAGCACTATATTGAATAGTAGTGGTGATAAAAGGACATCCTTATCTGGTTCATGTCTAACTAGAAAAGCATTCAGTTTTACTCCATTCAATATGATGTTAGCTGTGGCGTTGTCATAGATGGCTTCAATCATTTTAAGAAATGTGCCACCTGTGCCTATATTCTTAGTGTTTTTGTTAGAAAAGGATGCTGAATTTTATCAAATGCTTTTTTTTGCATCTATAGACAGGATTATATGGTCTTTGTTTTTGCTTCTAATGATATGGTTAATTACATTTATGGATTTGTGTATGTTAAACTAATTTTGCATCCCTTGGATGAAGCCTTCCTGATTGTGATATATATATATATATATATATTTTTGATGTGTAGCTGTAATCTGTTGGCTAAGTTATTTTTCATCAATATTCACTACTGAAATTGGTCTGTGATTTTACTTATTAGTTGAGTCCTTTCCTGGTTTTGGAATAAAGGTGATGTTTGCTTCATAGAATGTGTGAAGGAAGGTTCCTTACTTCTCATTGTTTTAGAATAGGTTCTGAGTAGAGGTACAAGCTCATCTGTGAAGGTGTGATAGAATTCTGGTGTGAAACCATCTGGTTTGGGGATTTTATTTTGTTGGAAGCTTTTTTATTGTCTCTGCAATCTTACCACTTGATATTAGTCTGTCAGATCTATTTCTTCATGGTTAAGTGTCTAGGGAGATGGTATGCTTCCAGTTTTTGGTCCATTTCTTCCACATTGTCAAATTTCTGGGTGAAGGTCCACTACTTAGTTTTATCCTTTGCACCATTGTGGAAGCTAGGTTTTGTCCTTTAATTTATGGGTGCTTACTTTGCTGATGGTCCATTGTGATGTTCAGTATGGAGAATAGGTCTAAGTATTTCCTGTAGAGTTTATCTTATTGTGGTGAATTGCCTCAATATTTACATATCAGTAACAGATTTGATTACTCCATTGTTTTGAAGCTTAGTTTAGCAGGATACAGAATGTTGGGCTAAAAATAGTTTCATTTAGGAAAGTTAGAGGTAATGACCATTCCCTTCTGGCTTGGAAAGTGTCAGCTAAGAAGTCTGCTGTCACCCAAATGGATCTGTCCCTGTAGGTCCACTGGCACTCCTTGCTGCTTGCAGAATTTTCTCCTTCTTCTTGATTTTGGACAGGTTCATGACAGTGTGTCTTGGAGATGTTCTGTTTGTGTTAAGATGACCCAGAGTTCTGTATTCCTCTCAAAGGAGTGTTTCAGAATCTTTAGTGATACCTGGGAAGTTTTCATTTATGATATCACCTAGTAGGGCTTTCATTCCTTTGGAACATTCTTCTTCCCTTTCAGGAATACCTATAATTCATGTTTGAACATTATGTAAAACCCCATTATTCTCTGAGTAAATGTTCTGCTTTCTCTCTCTTCTTTTATGCCTCTTTAACTGCCTCTTTACTTCACAATTCCCATGGGACTGGGGTTCCAAAGCTCTCATCACACTTCTCAGGAGGCCCATCAAACAGTGCTCTTTGACAACAAGGGGACCCTGTGGGGGTGCAGGGACTGTTTAGCTCACTCCAAAAATAGGTGCTGGAGCTCAGCAGGTGCATCAGAGATGGTCGAGCACTAGGAATCCATGGTCTGTTCCCCTCATGCATAAGACCTTCCCACAATGGTGGCTATCTGCCTGCAGCCAAGCCAATGGAAAAACCACCCTGCCCAGCATTCAACCCTGGCCACCAGATGCTGTTTGAGTTTACTTCCTGCTCCAGCAAACAGCCCAGTTCAAAATTAAAAAACTTCAGGACAGCCCATTCCTATTCCCAGACCTCCATGAGAGAGCTGGCCAACTGGTTTCCCTACTTTCTGTGTTGGTCTTCCTTAGCTCCAGACCTCTTCTTTGGCTTGTGAAATCTCCTACTGCTTCACTGTGCCCCTGGAGTAATGATGCTGGGTAGATTCCCTCAGCCAGAGGTAGCTGGAGTTCACTTTCCCCTGTCTCACTGCAAGTAGTTGGTAAGATGTCTTTAGTCCTCCATCTTTAACAGCTAAATATTTGGTGTCAGGAGGCCAGGCTAGGATATTCATCACTTGTGTGATAGTTATTGAAACAACATATACTATTTTATTCTCTTTAAAGTTGAATGTGGTTAAATTTTGAGAAGGGTTTTATAAAGTGCAAAATTATAAACACCAAATAATTATTATTCCTTTACTTGTTGAATATTATTTTGAGAAAATGGCAGGTAAAATATAAGTCATGTCTTTTCTGATTATATTTAATGCTATCTTTTTGTTGTTTTATTTCTTTTCAGTTGTTTTATTGGTTGCTCACAAGGAGAATTGAGTCCTTATCATTATGAAGGTTCTTTTCTTGGCTAATATTCTCTCTGTACTATGTTGTAGAAGTTACCATCACTAAATTGTATTTCCTGAAACAATGTTATTACATCAATAAAAAATTTATTTAAATGAGCCTGACTGGTAAAATATTGTAGTAATACATGACTGAGATTAGTGGTAACCTGGTAGGTAGAAAAATATCTTTTTCTACTGTCTTTTATTATATTGCCAAAGCACCTTCCCTAGTTTCTGTGTTGTAGCATATTTTAAAAATAAATAAATTGTTATAAATTTTAGGTTTTTGGTATTAATGATAAGAAATTGATTATAAAATGGCCCGGCCATATCTGTTGAATTAGTTAAAGATTCATGTTACCTGAAAGCTTATTTTCCACTTATATGAGCTCTCTTCATCCATTACACAGTCTAGATAACAGTATGGAAAGAGAAATTAATCCTTGTTCTCCTTAGTTTTTTCTTTCATGATGTATTTTTCTTTAAGGATTCATTAGGTTATTTTATCACCATAGATTACATTCTCCTTTAAAAAGAACAGGAACATCTTCATTGCATTCTTGAACTTACTACTAGATTTTTCTAAATACAAAATAATAATGACATGAAGAAATTATTCTATTACTAAAATATTCTGTATTTCCTTCATCCATTACTGTGCTAATTAACCTAATAACAAAATTTTATATTAAAATGTTCACTAATTTACATATTTTCTGCAATGAGCTTTCAAAACCCATGACACTTCTTCATACCCTGAAGTAAGTTGCTATTCCATGGAGTGTGTTGTTTTCTTTCCCCCTTGAATTGTTCTGTTCTACTAAGAAATTGGCCAGTCTCTTCTGAGTTAATTCCACTTTTTGAGTTTTAAATAAACTAACGAAGGGGAAACTTTCAGTAGGTCCCTCTAATTTAGGAAGTTTGTCAAGAATATAGTTAAAAGATGTCTCTCGTTAATGCATTCCTCTTTCTTCTCAATAGAATTTAAAAACAATAATTGTTCTATTCCAATTAATGTGATATATACTGGAAATTTACCCCATTCAGATAGTCTGTGAATGGGGAGTCTTTATATACTATCTGGATAGTCCTTATATACTATCCATTTCATGCAGCATACATAAGTTCCACTGAGCTAATTTTCATTTGAAGAACTACCATTACTGAGAACTTATTATATGGTAGACATTATACTTGAGAGTTATACACATCTTTGTCATTCAATCTGCTTACTAACCCTATGAGTTAGAAATTTTCTATCTTATATATGTCCACACAAAAAGACTCAGATAAATTATATAGTTTTCCTATGGTCACATAATGAGTGTGAAAATTCAATCTTAGGTCTCTCTGATAGTAGAATTTGTCTTCTTCACTACCATTTTATTCTGCCTGATGGAAAATCAATAGTGTGTTTATAGTATTTTCCTGTTTTACAGAAGTGCAGAGTTACATAGCAGGTCTTGAAGCAGAATACAACTAGGGAGGAGCCTGACCGAGGGCAGGGGCCCAGGCTTTGTTTGGGAGGCCAACAGAGGCAAGTAGAACCTCTCAGCACTGATGGCTAAAAGGGCTACAGACTCAGGAGGACAGAACTTAATTATAGTGGGTCCAATCAACAGAGTTGTCCAGTACTTTCACTGCGTGAACAGTTTCCCAACTTTGACTCCGCAGGGGTGAGGTTTGTATAACAGATCTTTACATTGTTTCAGCCATTGTCTGGAAATAATAAATAATATTCACTACAATTTTTTTCTAGATGTATACAGATTTATTATAATAACTAAAATACAAATTTATTTGAAAGCGTATTGAATTCAAAGTTTGTATTTAAATATTTTATCAATTGATAGCTTCCAACATTACTATTTATTGGCCCTAATTGAAGCTAGCTTCAGAAAATATGTTAACATTAAAAAGTGTTCTCATTCAAAAATGTTCAGAGCCACCCTACTGCTGGACTTAGGTAATCCTCAATACAGACTGAGACCTTACTGTTTTGACAGGCATCCAAGTAAACATTTTAAATGCACAATCTTATTTAATTGCACAACAACCTATGTGATAAGTTCTATTATTATCCCATTTTTCAGATGTAGAAACTAAGCACCAATTTCTAATTCCTAAATACTACCCCATAAATAGTTTTGTTGAAATTAAAATGGATAACACATTTAAAATGGCATAGTCTTAATCTAAGGCAGTAAATGTTATTAGTAATAGTTATTATAATATCAGTTCCATTGAGGCACAATGCATTAATTTTATTATAGAGTTATTGATAAAATAATTTAATCCAAAAAGGGGTTTAAAAAAAGTTAACGAAAGGTCAAATAGGGCCATTTTGTTATGTCTGATGAATAGCAGAATCTGATTTTTACGTAAAATGCTACTCTTCAAAGGAGTTTCATGCTTATAGTGCATGCTTCAGTCTAGGATCCAAGAAGATATTTGGGAGACATTTGCTTACTCCCATCAGGCCTCATTCTTTTCTTTTCTTTTTCTTCTTCTTCTTCTTCTTTTTTTTTTTTTGTTGTTGTTATTTTGTTTATGTTTTAGTGGATAGGGGTGGGTGTGAAAATTAAAGTTATAGAGGTAATGATATGTTATTGAAATGTAGTACATGGACAAATGTTCCTTCATTAGATTAGTCACCAATTAAAACATTATGAATCACTATTAATTTGATTAATGTGTTTTTACTCTTTCACAGAAGCTGTAAGTTATAGTCATTTTTTGGTAGGGACCTCAAGCATTTAAGAGTTATCATGGATCAAGGTGATATTTGCTTCCATGATAACTCTTGACAACTTTTAGAAGTGATCAAGGAATATAGCAGTGTCTCAGGCTACAAAATCAACACTCATAAATCTGTAGGCTTTATATATACCAATAATAGTCAAGCTGAAAAAACAGTCAAGGATTCTATCCCTTTCACAGTAGTACCAAAGAAGATGAAATATTTGGGAGTTTATCTTACAAAGGATGTGAAAGATCTTTATAAAGAGAACTATGAAACTCTAAGAAAAGAAAT
>CAUYRH010106353.1:0-14883 GCA_963574655.1 Perodicticus potto
CCATACTTCCTTCCAAAAAGGTTGTATTAGTTTGCAGTCCCACCAGCAGTGTAAAAGTGTTCCCTTCTCTCCACATCCATGCCAGCATCTGCACTTGGGACATTCTCACTGGGGTTAGATGGTATCTCAGGGTGGTTTTGATTTGCATTTCTCTAATAATTAGGGACAATGAGCATTTTTTCATGTTTGCTAGCCATTCATCCGTCTTCTTTAGAGAAGGTTCTATTCATAGGCATTTGGTTTTTGTTGAGTGGTAATCATTGTCTTGAATCCTGTTTTCTTCTATTCCCCCTTTGCTTATTATATCATTTTATTGCATAGCACTCTAATTTGCTTATTTTGATTGCTATGTAAATATTTCATTGTTTGATTCTACTACAGTTTTATTATTAATTTCTCTGTTGATGAACTTTTGGGTTTTTCCTACATTGCTATTGTGGTGACTAGTGCTGCTAACAACATTTTTGTACTTGTGCTAGAGTATCTCTTGGCTGAACATCAAAGACTAGATTTACTAGTTTTGAATGTTCATCTTTAGGGGGCAATATAAAAGTCTTTCCAAAGAGTTATACCCTTAGTAATATGTATATAGGAAATCTGGTGGCTCTTTATCTTCTTACATTAGACTTAGTAATTTTTGACAGTTAATTTAGTGTAAATTGGTTCGTTATTATGTTGCATTTCTCAGATCACCAATATGTTTTTTTAGCAGTATATGATCCTGTTTGTTTACTGCCTATATTTCTATTGGATTTATAATTGCTTAATTTATAGAAGTTCTTTATATATTCTTTTTTTTTATTGTTGGGGATTCATTGAGGGTATAAGAAACCAGGTTATACTGATTACATTTGTTAGGTAAATTCGCTCTTACAATCATGTTTTGCCCCCAAAATGTGTGGCACACACCAAGACCCCACCCCCCTCGCTCCTTCCTTCTATATATTCTTCATAGTAGTCCTTTGTCAGGTGTGTGTATGTCTAGTGTCCTCTCTTAGATTTTAACTTGACTTTTCATATGTTTAAGACTTTTTTCCCAAGTCAGGTTTATTGAGTTATAACATAGATAAAATGAATTTCACCTTTGTTAGATGTACAGTCCTATGTATTTTCCAAACACATGCATTTATGTAACCACCAGCATCAGCAAGATACAGAATGTTTTTATCATTCCAAAAAATTCTCATGTGCTCTTTTTTTAGTTAATCTTTTCCCTTCATTCCAAGTCCTTGGTAACCAATCATCTCTATTCTATCCCTAGAGTTCTCATTTTCTAGAATGTCATATAAATCAATGGTCCCCAACATTTTTTGCACCAGGGATCAGTTTCATGAAAGACAATTTTTCCATGGACCTGGGTTGGGGGATGGTTTCAGGGTGATTCAAGTGCATTACACTTATTATGGACTTTATTATTATTACATTGTAATATATTATATACAGGGTGGCCCTAAAGTTCATGTGCAATTTAAAATAGTTGTCTCTTTTATGGGCACCCTGTATGTGAAATAATTATACAACTCACAATAATGCAGAATTAGTGGGAGCCCTGAGCTTGTTTTTCTGCAACTGGAGTTCCAGTGCTAGCATCAACATCTCTCCTTCACCTTAAGTCATCAGGCATTTGATTCTCAGAAGGAGCATGTAACTGAGATCCCTCGAATGTACAGTTTACAGGAGGATTTGCACTCCTATGAGAATCCATTGTCACCACTGATCTGACAGGAACAGAGCCAGGCAGTGATGGGGAATGGTTGTAAACACAGATGAAGCTTCATTCATTCCCCAAAGCTAACCTCCTGTGATGCAGCCCGGTTCCTAGCAGGCCATGGCCCAGTACCTAGAGGTTGGCCACTACAGATGTAAATGAAATCATTCAGCATGTATCCTTTTGAGGATGGCTTCCTTTGCTTAACACAACGCAGTCAAGATGCCACTAACTTGCTGCACTTATCAGTAGATCACTCCTTTTTATTGCTGAGTAATATTCCATCACATTATGTACAATAGTTTGTTTACCTATGTACCTGTTGACAGACATTTGCCTTATTTCCAACTTTTGGCAGAAACCTGTTATAAATATTCACACGAAGGTTTTTGTATGGATGTATATTTGCATTTCTCTTGGGTAAATACTAGCAGTGGGAATCCTGGGTCATACGGTAACTGTATGTGTCACTTTCCCAGAAACTACCATACTGCTTTCCAAAGTGGATGTACCGTATTTTATTCCACCGGCAATGTATGCAAGTTCCAGTTATTCCACATCCTGACCAGGACTTGGTATTTTGAATGTTTTGTTTGTTTTTTGTTGTTGTTGTTTAGCTGCTCTAACAGATATATAATGGTATCTCATTGGGGTTTTTTTTTGCAGTTTTTGGCCGGGGCTGGGTTTGAACCCGCCACCTCCGGCATATGGGGCTGGCGCCCTACTCCTTTGAGCCACAGGCGCCGCCCTCTCATTGGGGTTTTGATTAGCATTTCCCCAATGACTAATGATGTTGAGCATCTTTTTGTGTGTTTATTTGCCATACATATATTATCCTTGATGAAGTGTTTGTTTAGATTTTTTGCTTGTATTTTAGTAGATTATTTGTTTTCCTGTTATCCAGTTGAGGATTTTTATATATTCTGGGACAAGCCCTTCACCAGATTTAAACATATTTTCTCCTAATATAGGCTTGTCTTTTCATTCTCTTCTTGGTCTCCCCTAGCCTGTACTAGTCCTTTCTCTCCGTCTAACTGTGGCAGGCATACCTTCAAATGCACACGTAATCCTGGGCTTCGCAGTGTCATTGACGTTGAAGATACTAGTTCTCCCTGTTGTTTACGGTCCTATTTGGACTAATCTAATTTTGATGAGAATGCTTACATGTATTTTTAACTTTCCAGAAAGATTCTTCCAATTTCCTTGTGTTTAGGGAACCTCTTTTTCTTCTTGCTAATGGCTTCAAAATGGAAGTCCAGTTGCGTTGAAATAATAGTGTCCTGTTTTTGCTGAATGTTTTAGCACATTTGGAATGTGAGATCCACTAGTAAAACAAGTCATCAAGGAAGGTTAACAAATCTCCTTTCTTGGAAATGTCATTATTAAGCACTTATAATGCTCTGAGCATTGGGTAATTTATTTTGAGAAGAAATAGCTTTTAAATACACATGGGAGGCCAGACACCTTGGCTCATGCCTGTAATCCTACCACTATGGGAGGATGAGGTGGGTGGATTGCTGGAACTCAGGAGACCAGCCTGAGCAATAGTGAGACCCTGTCCACTAAAAATAGAAAAATTTGCAAGCATTGCTGTGGGCACCTGTAGTCCCAGCTACTGGGGAGTCTGAGGCAAGCAGATTACTGGAGGCCAAGAGTTTGAGGTTGCCATAAGCTATGACGCCACGGCACTCTACCCAGGGTGACAGAGGGATGTTCAGTCTCAAAAAATAAATGAATGAATGAATGAATAAGTAAATACACATGGGAAAATGTCATAATTTTTAGAATCTACAATTCATGCTAACCCATAATGAGGTAAAAAAAATTTTCACCTAGTTTGTATTACTTTTTATGGTAGATTTTTCTTCATAATTTGTTTTTTGTTTTGTTTTATCTCATTTTGAGATAGTCTTACTCTGTTTTCCCCCAAGCTATAGTGCTGTGGCCTCTGCCTAGTTCACAGCAACCTCAGACTCCTGGGTTCAAGTGATCCTCGTGCCTCAGCCTCCTTAGAAGGTAGGACTACAGGTGCCTGCCATAACACTCAGATAATTTTTCTATTTTTAGTAGGGATGAGGTCTCACTCTTGCTTGGTCTTGAACTCCTGAGGTCAAGGAATCCTCCCACCTGGCCTCCAGAGTGCTGAGTTCATAGGCATGAGCCACTGAACCCAGTCTGTTTTGTTTTATTTTAGTAGACAAGATCTTGGTCTGTCACCCAGGCTAGAGTACACTGGCACAATCGTAGCTCACGGTAACCTCAAACTCCTGGGCTCAACCTAAGAAGGTGTGTGTCATTGTAACCAGCCTGTTAAGGATTTTTATGTCTATATTCATGAGAGATAATACTGATCTATGGTTTTCTTTCTTTCTTTTTTGTTTCATCTTCTTTTTTAAAGTTTGGGCTATCTTTGTCTGGTTTTGGTATCATAAAATGAATTGGGAAATGTTCGTCCTCTTCCATAAAAGAGATTTTATAGGATTGGCGTTAATTCTTCTTTAATAGTTTGGCAGAATTCTTCAGCAAAATCATCTGGGCCTGAAGATCTCCTTTTTGGGAAATCTTATTTTAAAATTATGGATTTGATTTCCCTTAGTAATTATAAATATTATAGTTGCATTAGTTTATGTTTTTTTGAGCCATTTTACTTAAGTTTTAAATTTTATATCTTTAGAGTTGTTCATAGTATTTCTTTACTAAGCTTTTGTTGTCTTCGGGGTCTGTAGAAACAGCCCCTTTTCATTCCTGATAATGATAATTATGTCCTATCTCTTTTTCTCTATTTCAGTTTTGCTAGAGAATTGTTAATTGTATTAGTCTCTGAAGAACCGTCTTGTTGTTTCATTGATTTTTCTCCATCACATTTGTTCTCTAGTTTATCGATTTTTGCTCTTTGTTATTTCTTTCTTTCTTTCTTTTTTTTTTTTTTTGAGACAGAACCTCTAGCTGTCACCCTGGATAGAGTGCTGTGGCATCACAGCTCACAGCAACCTCCTGTTATTTCTTTCTTCTTACTTGCTTTTAGTTTATTTTACCCCCTTTTTCAGAGGCGGAACCTTAGATTTTAAGGCTTTTCCTATTTTCTAATAAATGAATTTGGTGCTATAAATTTCCCTCTGAGCAATGTTTTAGCTGTGCCCCTCAGATTTTAATATGTTATATTTTCATTTTCATTCAGTTCAATATATGTTTTTTATTTCCCTTGAAACTTTCTCTTTGAATCTTGGATTATTTAGAAAAATAATAATTGGTATAATGGGATTCAAAATTAATATTCAATAATCATTTAAAATAGATTAATGAAAGATCAAATGTATAGTAATAAACTTAACAAATGTACATAATCTGTATGAGGAAACTTTAAAATGCAATTGAAAGATTCCAAAGAAAATTTGAACAAACTGAAATGTCTGTCATATGCTTAATTAGGGAGATCCAACATCATAAATATGTCAATTCTAAGTTAATTTGTCATTTTAGTATAACTCCAATAAAATACCATTTGATTTTTTTTAAAAGGAATAAAAAATCTGATCCTGGAGTTCACGTGGAAAAAATAAACAAGCAAGAATTAATAGGAAACCCCCCCCCTTTTTTTTTCTTTTTTTGGAGACAGAATCTCACTGTCACCCTGGGTAGAGTGCTGTGGCTTTATCATCACTCACAAGCAACCTCAAGCTCTTGGGCTTTGAGCAATCTTCTTGTCTCAGCCTCCTGACTAACTGGGACTACAGGAACCCACCACGATGCCTGGCTAGATTTTTCTATTTTTTGTAGAGACATGGTGTTGCTCTTGCTTCTGAGCTCAAGTGATCCACTTGCCCTGTCCTCCCAGAGTGCTAGCATTACAAGCAGGAACAACGACACCCTTAGGAAAATTCTTGAAAAGAATATAAAATCAATTATAAAACCACAGTAATTAGAATAGGTTAGTACCAGCACATGAAGGGATAAACAGACAAGTGAAAGAGAAAATTCAGAAGTAGCCCAAATGCATAAGGAGAATTTAGTACTATATATGATAAAGATGACATTTGAAACCAGAATTCTTCAATATATGGTGTTAGGATCATCACCATCTTATATATAGTTAGATCCCCTCCTTACATTATTTTGTAATAAGTTCCAGGTGGATAAAAGATTGAAACATAAAGAAATTAAACCATAGAGATGCTAAGGAAAACATGGAAACATAAAAATAATCTTGAAAGAAGAAAGCCTAAGTATGATACACAGTACAGTTATGATAGAAAAGATTCATTCAACCATGAAAAAGCATTTTTTTGGCATAGCAAAAACACTATAAATAAAATCAGGATAAAAATAATGATATAGATGATCTGTGGCTCCTCTTTACCAATAAGGAGGTACTTTCCCTATTAAATAAAGAGTTCCTTTTAGGGGACAAAAATCAACCAACTACCCAGTAGAGAAATGGACAAAGAATAGGAACAATTCAAAGAAAATGAAAATAATCCTAGAGAAACACAAAAGAGTTTCTGTGCATCAGAGTGCCAGAGATCAAAAATACTAATAACCCAACATGTTGAAAAAGGACTAGGAAACAGGAACTCTCATACATTCTGGTGGGAGTGTATATTGTCACTTTGTTCATGGAGAGCAATTTGGCCACATTCTCTTTGACCTAGAAATTCTGTATCCAAGAATTTATTCCAAAAATAGTGTTGCAAATGGAATAAATCACATTTACCCGAAGATATGCATTGCAGCATTTCTATGTGAAATGACTACAAACATGTCTATCAGTAGAGGATTAAATAAATAAATTATGATACATTTATACTGTTCAATTAAAATAACTAGGCAATTTTACATGAACTAACATAGAAAGAGATCTAAGATATTTGTTAATGGCCAAGAGCAAAGTAGGAGAAAAAATGTATAGTATGCTGTAATTTTTTTTTTAAATATATATCCCTGAGTGTATAGCCTCTCTGGAAGAATACACAAGAAACCGGTAACACTGGTTGGCCAGGGCCAGGGACTGAGTGGGACTTGGAAGATAAGGGACCAGGTTGGGAAGGAGGTTTACATATAAATATACTTTCACTGCACATTGTTTTGTATATTTTCGGTTTCTTATCAGATGAAGGAATTAGCTATTCAGATGTTTAAGAATCCTGAGACAGAGACAGAGTGATGTTTGTCTTCTGAGAACAGACTAAATATTCAGGGGAAGGAGGCACACGAACCAGGGATCAGGAGAATTTTGTTTTTGAACTTTTTTAGAAATATATACTGGTGGAATTCTAAGGTAAGAAAGTGACAGAAATCACCCTGACCAAGTTTTATTCTGTTTATTCTCTGAGAATAAACATTTGCAGAGAAGAGATCCGAAGAATCCTCAGGCAAACATTAAGATAGGAATACTGAGAAGAGGTTTTGGAGATGGTTAGCAACCACAGACACGGCTTTCTGTCACTAGTCTAACATGTGTGTGTGTCCTCTTGTTGCTTGGGGGAATCTTCCCTACTTATTATGTCCCCCACTTCACCCAGACCTCATTCAGAGGAACCCAGCAGGTGTCTGCTGCCTGGATGCTTTGTCTGACCTTCTGGAATCTGGGGGCAGTGCCAGAGCACCCGGCAAACCAGCCATGATCTCCACCTTCCTGTGACCCAGAGCCTCTCTTCTTGCAGCCTCAGGATATCAGGTGTCTTCTTGGTCCCTATCCTTCCCCAGCATATCAGATGTCCTTCCTGGAACCTTCCTATCCCTGAGTCAGATGGAAAGTCTATTTCCTAGATTCTAAATTTCACTTTTCATTTAACCCTGAAGTCCTATGATAAAAGCACTGGTGGTAGTTGTAGTCTCCCTCATCTTCAAGGATTCTCTACCTGTCCATATGTCTGTCCATCTATCTTTAAATCACTGCACTCATTTGATCCTCACAGCAGGCCTGTAGGGGAGATCTGATCTCCAGTTTTCAACTGGCAGTAAAATATTTGTACAAAGGTTCATTTTCCAAGTACTTTCCTATATACATCATCTCACTGCAGCCCCCTGATGCCCTCATAGAAGGAAAGTTTCATTAACCCTTATATACAAGTGAGGATACTGAAAAGACAGCTATGGAATAGTGGGGCTTAGGGTATGTGAGTTTGAATCCTAACTCAGTGGACCTTCCTGCCTTTCTTCCTTCCCTCCTTCCTTCCTTTCTTCCCTCCTTCCTTCCTTCCTTCCCTCCTTCCTTCCTTTTTCCTTCCTCCTTCCCTCCCTCCCTCCCTCCTTTCCTTTCTTCCTTCTTTCCTTCCTCTTCCATATGTGCATTTGAATCCTAACTCAGTGGTTCCTTCCTTCCTTCCTTCCTTCCTTCCTTCCTTCCTTCCTTCCTTCCTTCCTCCCTCCCTCCCTTTCTCTTTCTTTCTTCTTCCTCTTCCTCCTCTTCTTCTTTTTTTTTTAAAGATAGAATCTCTCTCTATCACCCAGACTAGAATACAGTGGCATAATCATAGCTCACTACAGCCTCAAACTCCTGGGCTCAAGTGATCCTTCTACCTTAACCTCCAGACTAGCTGGGACAGTAGGCACATGCCACCACAGAGTAACTGGACAGTAGGCACATGCCACCACACCTGGCTAATTTTTATTTTCTTTTTTTAGAGATGGGATCTTGCTATGTTTCCCAGGCTGGTCTCAAACTCCTGGCCTCAAAGCAGTCCTCCCATTTGGGCCTCCCAAAGTGCTGGGATTACAGGTGTGAGCCATTGTGCCTGTCCTCAATTGATTCTTTACATCTCTTTCCTCAGGTGTAAAATATAATATTTATATCCTCTGTCGTACTGAATTGTTGTTAGAATTAAATGTCTGTGGTTCAGAAGAGTTTCAAGAATTAACATTCTGATTGTTTGCTGTTTCTAGACCTGTCTTAGCATGTAATTTTTTTTTTTTATTTTGAAAACGTTTCATAAAAGAGGAGAGAATAACATAACAACATTGGTATATCCATCTTCCCCTTCAGTTATCAGGATAAGGCCAATCTGGTATCAGCTATACCCCTGCTCCCTCCCCCTTTTCTTTTCTTAAGCAGTTTTTAAAATAGTAAGATATTTCCCTGATACCCTCCAAAGGTGGCTAGTGGGTTATTTGCATTGTTTTAAAATTGTTATTAGGAATTCATAGATTTAAACACATTTGTTATAATCTAATCTGTTGTTATTATCCTTATGGATGTTCAGCTTGACCGGGGAAACCTTATCCTGGTTGGGTTCAGAGTCCTTTGGCCATGACTCTATTAGGCTTTGACACTGTTTGCTTTTTTGATGACAAGATATTCTAGGCTCATTTTTAACAGTTGCTGCATATTTGGAATCAGTCACTTCTCCAAGAAAGATTGACTTTTGTGGAGGGAATGATGTTTAGAGTTCATAATCTGATCACTAGGACGGTTCCAGTTTCTAGGCCTGACAGTGAAGAGAGCAAGGGAATTGGGTGTGTGCACATGTTTGTGTTACTAAGATAAAACATAGAATTTATATTGATAATCCCAGTTCACAATCAGGACTATAGAATTTTTACCTAATCTCATTAATCTTACATTTGTATCTTCTATTAACCAGACATCAATAGTATTACTAATTTGGTTTATCCCACAATGAATATAAAAGTCTCAATAATAATATAGTCCCATCGATAATATGATTCTTAAAAATGGTTTATGATTTCTTAAGGAAGAGGCAGTTCTTTTTATCCTTAGGATATACCCATTCTAAGGAAATACAGTCAAATTCTTGTGTATTAACATCTCTATGTATAGTATGCTGGATTCACAGGTTCATTTGTTTCATTTTGTTTTCATTCATAGGGACTTTTAAAATTTGTAATTATTTTGTAATTTGGTTAAATATTTACATATTCCTTGGTAAATCCCCATAAGAAGGTCTATGCAAAGTTCAGCTTCTCTTCTAGTCCCTTGGACCTCATTC
Source organism: Perodicticus potto (assembly GCA_963574655.1). Lineage (NCBI taxonomy): Eukaryota > Metazoa > Chordata > Mammalia > Primates > Lorisidae > Perodicticus > Perodicticus potto. The sequence continues at coordinate 9,655 of CAUYRH010106353.1, forward strand.
TGTTTCTCTACATAAATGTCTTTTATGCTTTATCCCTTTATTGTCTTTTTAAAAAACATAAGCAATTGTATGTATGTATTTGCATTCCTCCCTTTTTAAAAAAATAAAAACGATAGTGCATTAAACACCTTTTTTAAATGTGTTTTTCCACTTAATAAGAATCTTGGATATTACAACAGAGGAATACAGGATGTATTTTGAATAGATTCCTAGGGCTAGGATGGTTGGGTCAAAGAGTAAATGCATACTGATTTAGACAGCTATTACCACATTATCCCGTACAAGAGTGGACTTTACCATTCTCTCAGGAGTATTTTAATATTAAATAAGAGAGATTATCTCTACTGAGAAAGATTAAATGATTGCTTGGGAGAACTGGACTTGAACCTCCCAAATGTTTACTAATGGCTCAATCATCTAAAGCTAAATTAAAGAGTAAGCATATAGAGTCCTGCACGGTGCCTGGCATATAGGAGGTGTTCAGCAAATGAAGGTTATTGTTAATTTCTCATATCTACAATATCTTCTCCCCATTTTACAGATGAAGAAATTGAGGCATACATAGGGAAGCGACCCACTATAAATGACATAAGAAGCTGGAACTTAAAATCCATGTCTCCTGACCCTATAATTAGATCTCTTTCAATATATTGTGAATTTATTTATTTATTTGTTTGTTTGTTTGAGACAGAGTCTCACTATGTTGCCCTCGGTAAAGTGCCATGATGTCATAGCTCACAGCAACCTCAAACTCTTGGGCTTAAGCGATTCTCTTGCCTCTGCCTTCCAATTAGCTGGGATTACAGGCACCCACCACAATAGCCGGCTATTTTTTGTTGTGGCTGTCATTGTTGTTCAGCTAGCCGGAGCCAGATTCGAACCAGCCAGCCTCAGTGTATGTGGCTGGCTCCATAACCACTGTGCTATGTGCGCCAGGCCTGTTGTAAATTTATTTATGGTGAACTTGGTTTGTTCAACTGTAAATAGGGGCAAAAAACATAGTAGTTTTAGGAAACTAAAAAATTAATGAGGTGATTATGGGTAAATTTGAGATACGGCTTAAGTTCTTTGGGTGAACAGAGAATCAGCAATTATGGTGTCAGTGCACTACAATCACCCTTGCAGAAGAATCTGTCCCATTTCTTGCAGAGTGCTTTGAACTTCTTTGAACAAAGATGCTGCTATGTACGCAAACTTTACAAATGGATTTGAACAAAGATGTCGTTTTCCCAGTGAATGAACGAGCTACAAGCCACAAAGCCTTTTCCCTCCTCTTTCCTAGAGTAACTCTTGGGTTCTCCTTTGTGCTTGCTTTGAGACAGGTTGATTGGCTTATGTGCAATTGGGGACGCTGGAGTTTTCCTGCCCTCTGCAGACTGGAACGGAGCTGCCTCTGGTGTTGCAGGGAGGAGGAGGCTGAATGAGGCAGAGAAGGTGAGTGGGGGTTGGGAGAGGGACACAAGTTGAAGGAGGGAGGGTGTTCCTGCCTCCTGCCTCTTTTCTTTGATGAGAGAAGGCTCTTTGCCTGGCCCCAGGAATCTTCTGAGGGGTGTCTCTTTCCTTCTCCTCAGAAATAGAAGGCCAGAGTCCACTGCAGAGCGCACCCCAAGGCTTTCCCAACACAGAGGCTGGTGTGGAAAGCACTTGTGCCTTCTTCCCCAGCAGGTGCAGTCAGCCAGCCTTAGTGTTGGCATTGTCCCAACTGTCCACCTTAATTGAAAAATTGAGGAACAGCTTTGTTTGTGGCCCACAACCCCCTTAGTCTGGGCCTCCACAACCTGGGAGCTTCCTGAGTGACAGCCCTGGCATATGGGGGGCAGTCTGAGGACCTTCCTCTGGGCGGGGCATTGGGCCCTGGCAGATGGACAGCTGTCCAGGTCACAGTAAGCGTCCGGGGCCCACAGCACTGAAGCCACACCCCAGTCCAGGGTCTGCATTGTTCCATTCTGGGTTTAGAGTTTCCTGCTGCTGCCAGCAGCTCTTGTTTTACTCTGAGGCCAGGGTGGCAAGGAAAGACATGCAAGAACTGAGGGCTGCAATTTTAGCAGGGAAATAATTGGCAGCGGATGACAGGCTGGCCGCTTAGAGGCTGCTAGGCTGGGGGAGTCTGACCTGGAGGCCTAAGCAGAGAAATTCCATGTGTTTAAGCATCTCTCCCTCCCTGCAGTTTGTATCTCTCTCTCCAGCTCTCTCTCCAGGTTATTTTCTGCCCTGCTAGAAGGAGTTGGATAAGGGGCTTAGGGGAGATGAGGAGGGGTCTGAAAGTTGCAAGGTGCAAACAGAGCAGGCTGATGACATGGACTTGGGATCTGGACAGACCACTTGCTTTGGGACCTTCGGGAAGTTTTCTATCTGCTCTAGGTCTCGGTTTCCTGGTTTATACTGTGGGGATAATAGTGAACTTCTTGTTGTAAAGGCTAAATTAAAGAGTAAGCATGTGGAGTCCTGCACGGTGCTTGGCATATAGGAGGTGTTCAGCAAATGAAGCTTATTGTTAATTTCTCTTATCAATATCTGTTCACATATACTTGTTTTCATCAAGGTAGTTTCTGTGGGACCCTTCTTAGGGCCTCTGAACAGCATCAGCTTTCAGGGACCACCTGGGAAATTCATCTGCCTGCAGGGCTTTTTCACCCCACCACTGTTACTAAATATTGAACTTGAACATATTGACTGGTAGTGGAGGAGGAAACCGTTCTTTTGTTTTACTGTATGTGGAGGACTCTGATCACAAAAGTGGCACACCAGTTTATTTAAATGGGCACATAATATATGTAAAGCTGCATGGGAACAGATGCCCAGCTTTGTGACAGGATCAGGGAGTTCGTCCAGCTTTGTGTCACCACGTCCGCTCTCTTGGCACTTTTTCATGCACCCTCCCTGCTCTGTATTCCTGTCCCCTGAGGGTCCCTCCACAGTCCTCCCTGGACACAGACACTTGAGCCGCCTAATCAGATCCTCGCCTAAGGCACCTGGGGCTCCCTGATGCTACCCAACGAAGGCAGCTGAGCTGCTTGGCATCGGAGTGGCACCCTGCCACATCCTGCCTGGCCAGAGCGTGCTTGCTCTACCCTGCCCTTCTGGATACTTCCAGTCTAATCGGCAATCTCAAATACTGGTTCAGAGCTTTGCCCGTTTTATGGTGTCCATTTACATTAATCGTGTCATTGGACTCTCACAGCCATTCTGTGATCTGAGCAAGGCCGGGATCATCACTCCCATTTGACTGACAAATACAGTGAGGCTCTGAGAAGTTGTTTCCCCCGCAGTTAACTAAACCAGTTAGTGAATGAGCCCCTGCTAGAACTTGGGTGCCTTGGATAGTGGACAACTTTTCTTGCTGTGACATCACTGTCTCCTTCGGTCTGAAGCACCTGCAAATCATGAAGGGGGAACACCTATCAAAGGTCTTTTAGACACACAGGGGAACCTGAAAAGAGGAGGAGTCCAGAGAGGATGTGCTAGTGAGGACATGTGGTAATTGAGGGAAATTAAGTTCTGAGAGAAGGGGAGCTGATCCTGGTTTCTTTGAAGGGTGACAATAGGCATCATGCTATTGATCAGCATGGGGGTGCTACCCAGGCTCCAGGTGGTTGTAAGAAGCTCACAACAGGCCACCTGACAGCAGGGGCATGAAATGATCCGGTGGGGCTGTGGAACTTCCTAAGGAACTATCTATTTTACTTTCCCATCACCTCCAAACTGATCCCAGACCCTTGAGGCAGCCCCCATGCTTAGCCCGCTTGTCCTGTGGGCACCAAGATCTGTAAGGTGAGTGTGGGGACCTGGCAGCAGTGAACGCCACTCACTCCCTGTCATGACTTCCACTGTCCACCTCCTTTCTGCTGAAGAGATGCAGTCATGTCTAGACCCCTCAAGCCTGCCTTTCCTGCAGAGGCTGGGCTGTTAGGTTTGAGACAGCATGTCACCCTGTGAGTTTCTTTTCTAATAAGATTTTAGCAAAAGGAGGCCCTTCTGGAGCATAAGATATAAAGCTTTCCTCTGTACCACTGAAGGTAGCAGTCTTTGCTGTGAACACTGTTGGCTACCAGCACGTTGCAACCAGACTCCTAGACAAGTGGGCATCTTATAACTTAGGAAAAACCTCGCTCTCTCTGTTGCCTCCGCCTTTCTGCTCCCACCTCCCCTCCTCCAGGCCTCCTGCATTTTCACATCTCCTCCAGCCTGTAGAAGCCTGCCCAGATAGCGGTTGGATTCAGACTGGTGTCTGTGTTGGATGTAAATGTAGAAGGCTGAAGGGAGGGAGGGAAGGAACAGATGCTGCTCCCTCCTGCCGTCTTATTCCTTTCCTCCCTCTGACTCGCTCATCACGTCAGACAGGAATTTTTAAAATGCAACTGGGGATGTGCTATCCTTGGAATATCAGCAGCTAAACCAATATTGACAGCCGAATAGAAGAATTGACCCAGCTCTGTCTCTGGGGCTGACTCCAGCTGTCTCGTTGACATCATAGGTCATTGGTGAAAGGAGCTGGTGTGGAATGTTTTGGTGAAGGACACCATGGCAGAGGCAGGAGAGAGAGAAGCCCAGAGGGGCGTTGGCTGGTCTGGGGTCTCATAGGAGCCTCCCTTTTTGGTCCAAAGCAGACAGTGCCTATGCAAATAACCGTAAGTAAGCTGTAAGAGTAAATAATAATTCTTTCGCCAAAGAGACGACGTATGGTTGTCTGCACAGGCATTACCTCCTCTGTAGAGCTACAGAGTGGATATGAAAGCCCAGCTTATCCAAAGCCATGTAGCAAAGCAGTACACCAGCTAAAATGTGAGTGGGGGGGAGAAAAGACCAATAGTTTTAGAATACCAAATATGTGCCCGGCCTTGGGTTAGATGTTATACATAGACGTTAGATCATTAATTCATTTAGAAATTGTCACAGCAACCTTGATGAGTAAGTGTATTTATCTTTCTCTTAAAAACAAGGAAACAGGGCGGCGCCTGTGGCTCAAAGGAGTAGGGCGCCAGCCCCATATGCCGGAGGTGGCAGGTTCAAACCCAGCTCGGGCCAAAAACCACAAAAAAAAAACCCAAAAAACAAGGAAACAAGTTCTTTTTTTTTTTTCTTTTTTGAACAGAGCCTCAAGCTGTCACCCTGGATAGAGTGCTGTGGCATCACAGCTCACAGCAACCTCCAATTCCTGGGCTCAAGCGAGTCTCTTGCCTCCGCCTCCCAAGTAGCTGGGACTACAGTTGCCCACCACAACGCCCGGCC